>BGPR01012798.1:0-43072 GCA_013235015.1 Araneus ventricosus | reverse complement strand
ATAGCTGAAGGCGCATGATCTCGAAAGGAAGCACCTGCTCATATAGACCCCCCCCCCCCAGTGGAGACTGTTCCAGTAGATGATCGACAAAGCTAAGTTGCAACCTTTTCTTATGCTTTGATATTCATGGTGTAAAAATCTGTAAATGTGTTGTATAAATTAAAATGTAGAACTTTACCATATGTAAAGTGATAAGTGTGTCTAATCTAGCTATTTGATTTATCACAGTAAAATCTTGGTTTTAACACTTGATGCTGGAAGTAATTTTATATATGTGGCTGAGGAAATAGAAAGGGATGATCCCTCTGGTGTCTGATGTGTGAATGTTGTATATTGAATGATAGACTGGATTTGAATATTAATTAACCAGTTAAAATATGTGAATCCATTTAAAAAACGTAAAACCATCGCCATCAATGTCAATTGCAAAATGCAAAGCCTTTTGTATTATGAGTGTATAATTTATATGTGTGATAATGCTATTTATGTGATTGGTAAAATAACTATGTCTAGGATTTAAGTTTTTCATGTATTTTGGGTTATGCAGTAAAATTTGAGTAGTGAAACCAAAGCTAGATTATATATAAATTGTTGCTGGTAGAAATTGGTGCATACATGTAATAGTTTTTGTATTAGGATTTGGAAATAAGTTTCTGTAATGTTTATAATTAACTTGTAGCTAGAAATTAGTCTAGAAATCAGTCAGCTAATCATCAGTTTTCTTCAAAGGTGTAGTTAATATAATTAACCTAACCTCGAGATTTAAATTATTGTGGAGCAAATTAAAACCACCTTGGAATGAGGAAATTATCTGTAGGAAATTAATGTTAATTGTAAGTACTTAACTTAGTGATTTGAACTCCAATACTAATTTGCAATGAGGATGTGTATGAAGATGTTGACGGGTTAATTTTGGGTCGACCCTTTTAGTGAATTTCTAGATGTTTCAAGATCAGTTTATCATTTATAGAATTGCTAACGTATATGCAATATCATCTGTTGGTATGAATTAAGAGTAATTAACTCAGTGCAGTTGTGTGCATTGTATAGTAATCAAGAACATAATAAATCTGTTTAGTATATTCCATATGCGAGACAGAGATAATTTATGTTGTCAAATAATTCATTTGCCTGCCCTCAACCGTGCCTTTAGACAGAGTCTGGTTGATCCTGAGTTATTGCCTGCATTGTTGTTAAAGGTGTCATAAAATTTCGACTTATATTTAACTTTAGAAGATTTTTATTATGTACTTTACTAGCAACTATAATCTGTGTATCTAATGGCCAAGTTTAGCAAAAGGCAAACTGTAAGAGGTATATTTTAATTTGTTTAATGATGAATTGATTCATCTAAATTTAATTGAAATTAATAATCAGCAACACAACACCAAGTTATTACATTTAAACTTACTTCAAGAGAATTACTTACCTTCAAACTATGAAACATACATATATGTTCACTGATTAAAACAAATGCCCAACTTACCGCGTGATGATAGGCTAAATGGAATTAGAATAATTTGAATTTGACAAATTGCTGTTCATGAAGCAGATAAGAACATAAATTTATCATTTCTTACTTTTTGGCTAATTTCACAGCCGATCAGAGAAATTTGTAAATCTGCCAATGGCGAATCCAAGGTATGCGCTGTGGGGCTACATCTCCCCAGAGGTAAGCCAAAATTCTTGATTTTTTTTAAAAATCTCTATACCTGATTGTTCTTAATCACTTTTTTTAAAAAATAAAACGTGGCAACATTGCTTTCGGGCTCGAACATTTTCCCGATTTTGTAGCCATTCCACTCATACTCGTAGCTTTAACGCGGTTGAAAACATAGATTTTGCTAGTTATTTCATTGTGTATTTATTAAATTATCGAAAGTATTGTTGAGTCCTTTGTGAATCTTATTGTCAGGTGAGTAAGCTTAAAGTGTTTGCACTGACATAAGCCATGATGTCACGATGATGCAAAATTTTTATTCTCCACGCCCCCCCCCCCCCGAGAAAATTCTGGATTCGCTACTGCTAAGGAAACAGTAAAGATAAACTCTTAGTCCAATGATTCTGACATAAAACCATTGATTGAAACGACTTCAAATTATTCAAGATTAATTTTTGAGCCAAGATTGATAATTAAATTTTAAGCCAATGAATAAAATAAGACAAATTCGCAATACTAAATCTAACTATTAGGCTTAAGAAATCGGCGATATCAACTTTCTTTTAAATATCCACGCGTTCTTTGAGGTTTGACGTACACAACACACACACAGCTCTTCCGCCCCTCCTACTCTCTTGTACTTTCGCACCATTAACGATAAGATCCTGATGGCTTTAAAAATTTATAAAAATTATTTTAAAAAATAAAAATTTTAATAGACCACGTTTTTAAAACGGACTAAAAAGTATAAAATAATTTATTCTAGCCCCATACAGATTTATAACCCCATACAGATTCAAAACGAAAAACGTGGGGCGCATATAATAGATAATTGATGCATAAATAATTTATTTCAGTCACTAACAATTTTATTGCAATGGAAATGATATGAACTGTTGTGTTAGTTTTCTCAACGACAGCTAATTCCGACACTCCTCACTATTAAATATTGCATTAGCCCCACGTTTATCGTTTTAAATCTGTATGGGGTTATAAATCTGTATGGGGCTAGAAGAAATTATTTTATACTTTTTAGTCCGTTTTAAAAACGTAGTCAATTAAAATTTTTATTTTTTAAAATAATTATTTTCTGCTTTTTAGTCTTCTGTGTGTGAAATTTTGCAATCGATTTCAAACATCTTGATGAGATTATGACGGAGACATGTGGCAAATTTCAGGTTTATTTCATTTCTCTTCACCTGATCATAAATAGAAAATTGTTATTTTCCTAAAAAATTAAGTTATGTGACGCAGAGGCCTTTGAGATGTAATGAAAAACGTACTGCGCATGCGCAAAGATATGGCTAAAATATGGGGTGCTTCGATGGTCCCATGGGCCATCCTTATACCCAAGAACCAAGTATGTAATGTTAATAGTTTTCCGAGAGATACATAATGAAAAACGTCCTGCAGCTCAAAGATATTTAAATATGGGGTGCTTCGAAGATCCAGGTCCATCCATATACCGAAGAACCAGAATCTGTTAATAGTTTTCGAGATATAATAAAAGACTTACTGCGGATGTGTCATGCAAAATGAAATGACAGACGAACAGACAGACAAGAAAGCGAATTAACCCCTCAGCCTTAGAATTTCAGATTGCTACTTTTAACGAAATTGCAGCTGAAGAAGGTTTTTCTCCAAGTTGTCAGGTTTCGATCAAAAGTTTCAACCCCTTTCTGACATTTTCTCACCGTAGGGCTATTAGACCCTGTTATCGAGTGGCAGGATTGACTTGATTGACCTCGATTCTTTGTGACAGGATCCTTTGTTTGCAAAACCTACTTTGATATTCTGAAAATTGGGGAATGTCTTGCAGTTTAAAATGCAACATGTTAGAATGGGAATCCGTGAAAGATTTTAGATTTTTTCTTAAATTTCTACAAGAAACTTATAAGAAAAAATTTTAAAAAATTTTATATGAATTTTATTGTTACAAATTAAATGTGTACGTTTCATTGTTTTCTCCCATTCTAAAAATATTTTTTATCAAGAATCACTATGAAATTATTTTTCGGATTTAATTCTTGAAACAAAAAGAAATTTGTATTGTTCATTCAGCGCATTGCAAATGTATTGTAGTACTTAAAAACGTGTGTTTAAATCAATAATCAAAATTAGTAATACCATGTTATAATTTCTTTTCTTCAACATTTAGAAAAACAATTTTGTAAATAGAGAATCTCGCACGACATTTCGGATTTCGAGATAACGACTTATGGAGTTTATCTGCCTGATTACGATTTTTTTTTGTTAAATTTTCTTAAATTAGTATTTGTGACCAAGGGTGGATCTAAGAATTTATTAGTGTGTATGTGTGTGTGTGGGGGGGGACTGTGGAAAAAATTTCCTTTTTTTGAAATCTTAAAATGATAGACTCCTTTAGGATATACACTTCTTTTATAATTTTTATATAGGATAAATTGATTTGCTGCGTTGTCATTCAATTAATTTTAACTGTCCTTTTGTTCGTGTTCATAAACACAAGGAAGAAACTTATTTGATTTCATAATTCCGGAAAAAGCCAAAGTAAGAATCATATGTCATGCTCAATAAACTTAAAATTCTCAATTAAAAGAAATTATTACATTAAGAAAATATACGATTTCATATAATCAATGTTAATCTTTTAAGAATGAAACAATTCAACAAGTTGATTACATAGATTTTGTCCATTATCTTTATTTAAATACACTAATAAATGAAAGCAAACAGAAAGTTTTTATTAAAAGGTTTAAACGTATTCACATGTTAAGTAAATCTTGTATATTTGTATAGTCTTTTATATTCAAAAATTAAGTTTCAAAAGCAATTTGAATTCGAATGTCCTTACATTAATCTTTAAATGAGAAAATTGTCAACTTTTTATTTTATGTTCCTTTTATTTGTGTTTTAAATTAAAAGCATTTCTTTAGTTAGAGGCTAATGAAAATACGTATATGTGCATATTCAAGGTTTATAGACATTCAATTTTATGCCCGTTAATTGACACTTATTTTGGATACACATTTACTCTCTAAATCTAAAAAATAACTCAGAATGATCTGCGAATTTTACGCAGGAGACTTCTGGTCCTGATTTTACGCCGCTAAACGCAATACGACTTAAAAGACTAGATCCATTCAAACTGAACCTCCCTAGACCACAGACACTCCCTCTCATTATGTCGCCGAGTGACACCTGGGGGGAAGAGAAAAACTTGTAGAAGAAAAATCTCGGGTCTGACACTTATATGGAACTTTTCTTTTCCGAGACAGTCTCGGGTCTGCCATTATGAGAGGAAAAAAGGTCACGCAGATATCTCGGGCCTGACGCTAGGAGGGTTAATAATGCATTGTCATCTAGTTCTGAACTATTTTTAAAGTTTCAAGTCTCCAACTCATCGGGAAGTTAGTTTAAAATCGATTTCAAAATTTGTACAGAACAGACAGACAGACAAGAAAGCGAGTTAATAAAAACGTGGTAAAATAGATACAATTTCGTACAATACTTAAACTGATATCATTGGAAAGAAAAATTTTTGAACTTGAAATTGACATGAAAATTACTTTTGTTCAACAATTCTTTCGAAATGTTTTGGCGAGAAACGATGAAATTTGGCTTAATTATTAAATAATTAAAATTTAAAGAATATTTTTAAAAAAGACTTCGAAGTGCATATTTTCAGCATCTCAAGTAGGGGAAAGTCGATTAAGATGGCGACCTTAAGCTTTTGGGAATTTTTCTGACTTTAATATTCGTTTCAGGAGAATTATTGTTTAAAAACAATCTTCCTACATCTCTTTACTTTAAAGTCATATTTTTTTTAAATTTTTATTTTTAAATTTGAGGCCCCAAAATTTTATTTTTAAAAAAAGTCATTTTCGTCATCTTACCCGACCGTGCGAGTAAGATAACGGTGTCGAGTGAGATGACGAACTGAGATAATTTATTTCAACATCATATGCTATCAATAAAAACTATTTAAAACTGTTGATATCACATCTTGATCATAACAAATTGAATATAATAGAAAACAAACATAAACGGACTAAAGTAACAGCATAGAACAAAGAAATATCAATCGAGATTTTAGATTTAAACCTTACGAAATAAAATCAATTACAAAAGTCGCATCGCCATGGGCTTCAATTTTGTCCCTTGTCTTTTGTTCCATGGTTTCCTGGCTTGTTTTTTTTTTTGTTTTGAATTTTGTCCAGGAGGAATGGGGCCAGAGCTTGCATATAAATCATTGAAATCCCTATTCCGTTTTCCCTTGCTCACTGCACTTGATGCATTCTTTATTATCGATGTCCTCTGGAGATTCTCATCACCGTCAACGCAAGGAAATTCCAATGATAGAGTTGAGTCTTCAGATTCAGAACATTAGAAGTCGAGGTGTCAGTTAGATATTTTCTTCTTTTTTAAAAAGTTTTAGCAGGTTTGTTGCATTTGATCTTATTAACTTCGGCCTTTTTCAACTGTCACAGTTTTCGTTTATCTCATCCATCTCCTTTTTTAAAAAGAGATGCTCATTTTTCACTGGAGTTCCAGTGAGGTGAATGAAGAACAAGTGGCAGACAGGTGGCACGACGAGCTCCTGAATTAGCGTGGAGGGTTTCGTCATCTTACCCGACTTCGCCTTTTTATTTCAAAAAAACATTGAAGGATATCAGCTCATCAGAAAACATAAAAAAAATACATAATTGAACACGTTTTGTTTAGCTGTTTACGAATATCACATATATAAATCAAAATATTTACTCTTTGAACGCTATCCCTTACCAAGCAGCAACCAAATTTTGCGTAGGAACAACTCAAAAACACAATACCACGTACTGTGAATCACACTAATAACGGGGTGGAATCTTTTGATATGACACGGGTAACTGGTTGCTATAGGTCTCTAATAATGCAGAATCGGGGCATAAACATATTGTATTTTTCTAGAAAAATGCTATTCTTGATCTTATACTCTTCGTCGTCTTACCCGACTTTTCCCTATATGTGTACCAATTTTAGTAGCTCTAGGTTCTACGGTCTGTTCTGTACAATGCCAACAGACAGACAGATATTCTCCTTTATTATTAGTATAAATATTAGGGGTGTGAAAAAATGTAAGTAATGAATTTGAAACGCCTATATGTGGAAAAGTTTCATATTACAAAGCCTATTTATAATCGAAATCTCAGCTTAATCAAATTAAACTTCTGGCTACCGAAATAGGTTTAATACTTAGCTATTTCGCCTATTTTTTTACAAAATCAACAAAAACACATTCATAAATTATAATAGATCTGATTTCAAACCATGAAATTAGACTGTCAGATTGGTTGGTTGTTGATTTTTATAGGCGAAAGAGCCATGTTTGTGTTGGTTAATTTCGGTCGTGCCATCAGGAAGACGTTTATTTTGTCATATGTGTGACGTAATGCAAACTGTTGACGTCAAGTTGTAAAACACATAGGAATGACGAATTGAATTTTTCTGAAAAATTATGACAGATGACAGCCCCGATTCTGTATCATCGGAGTCCTCCAACGACCAGCCATCCGTGTCATGCCAAAAGATTCCATCCCGTTACTTGTCTGAGTCACAGTACGCGATAACGCGTTTTCGAGTTGTTCTGATTCAACTTTTCGTTGCTGCTTGAAAAGAGATAGCTTTCATCGAGTTAATATTTTTGATTTATACACGTGATATTCGGAAAGTGCTAATCAAAACGTTTCAATGATGTATTATTTTAATTTTTCTCAATAGCCATATTCTGAAATGTATTTTCGTTATAAAAGCCGCGATCTCGGGTAAGATGACGGCTATATGTGTGTTTGTCATCTTGTCTGACTGCCACTAAGACCCTTTCGATTTAGTTTAATTTTATTTGTGGCATTGTTACTGCATAAATAATATTAAGGTTGACATTTTTTTTCAACTGATTAGTCCATAGTAAGGGTTTTTAACTAAAAAATCTTTCACTTTCTAGACCTAAAGAAAATTATATTTCAGATCATACTCTATGCGCAAGTGTCAAAGTATGGAAAAGGAAAACGGACAAGCGGAATTAAATTGATTAAAGCAGTTGCTGAAGTTGAAAATAATGATAAAATTCTGCGATTTTTTAATTGATTTCATTGGTTAATCATTTTTTTCTAAAATTTGGATTCATAATGTTTAATTCCGTCTCTTTAGTTTCATTATGTTTGTTTCGTGTTATATGAAATTTTTTATGATCAAGATGAGATCTCAAAAGTTTTAAATGTTTGTTTGAATACATATGATGAATCAACACATTCACTCCCACCGACACTCTGCACTGTAAAAAATTTTAGTGTAACACAACACCAAAAATGGTGGCAACTACTTTACACCAAAAGTGGTGCAATAAAACACCAACCATTATTTTTGGTGTAATGAAACACCAAAGATAATTTTTGGTGTAATCAAACACCAGGAATATTCCTTTACACTACTTTTGGTGTAAAGTAGTTGCCACCATTTTTGGAGTTCAGTAACACTAAAATTGAAATTTGATATATTTTAACTTTTGGTATTATTAACCATGGTATTAGGTCTTTTTAGATGTGTGTTGAAGTCCTTTCTTAATCTGTCCTTAAAATATTAAACAAGAATTACACAACATTCTTAAAACTCACACTTTATATTCATTAATGAAAATACTTAATGACATTCAAAAAGTGCACTTCAATGACAAAAAATGATATCTTTCTTTAATTTTCATTAACTCCAATTACCATAACAGAAAAAATGTTATACAGTATAAATTAAAATTATTAATACACATAAAAACTACATCTTTTTGACGACTAAGGAAACAGACAATAATTAGAAAAGTAAAACAAGTCAGGATGTCACTTTAGATACTAAAACATATTTTAAAGAAATATACCAATTTCCATTCGAGAAGTAGCTCGTAAGTGGATATAAAAATGGAAGATCACTTACTTCAGCTAAAAAAAAATCTCCATCTCCAATCTTTTTCATAACCTTGTATGAACCGTAATGCTGATAATAGAAACTTTTATAATCCTCCAGAAGGAAAAATATTTTATCCTTATTTGATATTATGAGTTTAATTTTTGAAAAAACTAAAGTTCGTCATCGACCATTTTCCTGACAACATACAAGCCACAAACATACTTTAAGGAATTAATACAAAAATAAGAAACTGAATAAAGTAGGCCAACTAGATTTTTTTCTTTAACAACAAACTGAGCAGTTTTTGGTTGAATGGATACAAGCTCAATTTCTTTTATAGTACCAATTAATCTATTACACTGAAGATACCCATTTGAATGAGTAGCCTGGTATGCCTGGCAAAGTTAATGGCGATTTGCTAAAGTCAGTGTTATATTTTTATAATTTTTTCCTACAACAACAAGATTAAAAAAAGAAAAAAAATCTACAAATAGTAATGCTTGGCTTCAAACCTTAATGTCCAGCAGTTTCGAAGTGGATCAAAATTTAATAAATGCAAAGGGTAGTGAATTAAAAAATGCTGTTTAGGTATTATTAGTTTCTCATTATACAGTTCTTTAAAAAATTTATTCATTTATTTCATTTATTCTAATTCTTAAATATGCAATATAATCTACAGTTAGAACAGGAGCAAAAACTATTTCAATAATTTATTTTAGATCTATAAATAATTTCCAATGAAGGTTATATAGTTGCACACATTAGCGGAAGTAATCTGAGCAATGTCCACATGCGAGCAGCTGTTTGACTTATTTTACACTTTTTGGGTATTAAAGCTAGTCTATCAATACTATCTAAAGGCCCATATGGCCATGTTTCTATTTGTCTGTTAATGTAATCAAGAGAGATAACTCCTGTTTTAATTTAAAAAGTTAAAATTAAACTAACTTCATAAGGGGCTACTCCTTCTAACATATCATGGGCAATATGAGGAGGGAGACCACGGGTTACATGAAACAAATTGGAATTAAATGGAGAACTGCGTTTAATCCCATACAAGCTATCCTTTGAATTATCCGTCAGCAATTCTGTTACATGTTGTTCATAGTTTTGAGGAGTTCTCAGTGAAATAATCTCATCCGAGAAGATATTTTGCACTTCAGTTTTAGTACACAAACATGTTCTACAGTAATAGTTTACTTTATTGGAGAAAGATTCTACAAAGCCACCAATCATATTACTCCCCAAATTATCACCACTAATAAAAGATAAAGAACCAACAAAAGTTTTACAGATATTCCGTGCGAAGCAAGTATATTTAAGTCTTTAATCAAAGGTTCAACAATCATATTAATACCAAATTTTTTCACATAAGTACTCTTAACAAGAATCAATAACTGAATATTTTCAACACATGATCTGAACTCAGGATAAATATTTCCAAGAATATAATAAAATGCTAAAATCTTATGAGTTTTTCTATGAACACCTAAAGGGTTACAAACTTCAAATTCATCACAGAACATATTTATTTGCAATGCTTCCTGGTTAGTGTAAAACAATAGATGACTCTTAGAAAATTTACCATCATTAAAACTAGATACCACATTATTATCACTATTACCAATAGGATTAATCACCTGTTGAAAAACATCATCTTGCATCAACAAAAATTTCAGAGTACTTAATATCGATACATACTGAAAAGAACAGGTTTTGTTGAAAATGTTACTTCCTAAAGGATATTCAATTGAGAAAACAATCTGCAACTTTGTTTCATAATAGTGCATTCTTTTATAATTGGTAGATAAGGAATTAATGCTCTTAGAAATGCAATTTTCTTTTAATATGCTGTTTAATTTGAGAAAACTGTCGGCAGTCATTCCCAAACTTACGACATTCGTCTCAATTTTGTCAGTGATATAATCTGTTTGCATTTCACAGAGAGAATTAAAGTCCTGTAGGAGTTTCTGGGTTGTGGACAGTGGTAACATGTGCTTTTCTTGTACCTTTAATAATAATAAAGCAACATGTTGTTTCAATTTAGTTTCAAAATCTGTTTCATGGGTATCTATATCAAAATTACTGTCATTCAGATTATCACTGACAAAATTATTCGTATCAGAACTAAAGCTTTCCTCATCCTTAGTTAAATCATTAACTTTTTCAGAAACAACCGAGTGATAAAAGTGTTTTCTACTTAAATGCGACTTGAATGAAGAATAAATTTTGTATCTGGCCTCACAGTCAATAAATGGGCAAATTATCGATTTGTTCTGGTCCAGATGACATTTTAAATGTTTAGAAATATCAAATAGACTGTTGTAAGTTTTACGCCCTAAAGCATTATGCTTATGCAAAGTGAATACACTTCTGTGATTTCTATAAATATGGGTTTTAAATGCACGAAGGTTTGTGAAAGATTTAGGACATTCATACATATTACATTTTACAAAAAAATTATTCTCTTGACTATGCACTAGATTTAAATGAGTAAGGTACTTGGTGAAATCATTAAAAGTCAAGTTAGAACATAAAGTACAAGAAAAAGACATGTTGAAAATAAAAATGAATACAAGTTATACAAAATATGTCAAGATTCACCTCAAATGAAAGACAAACAAAAATATCAGTTTAATTGTGAGATATTCACAAATCTAAATTGTTACTGATCTTAATGTCTAAATTTTTCAGTTTTTGCACAAAATTGACTACTTTAATTGGCAATTTTGAGCTCTTACTATTCATCTGAAAAATAAAACTTTCTAAAAACAATAAAGTTTTTTTCCACTGCTTGGGGTATTCGCAATGGAAAATATAGTAGCTTGCCACAAGTTCAGCCAATGCCTCCGACAATGTACTCAGTTGAAGAACAATTTGATGCTCTGCTAATACATAAAATTTTAGAGTGTTCGTCTGAAGTCCAACAATTCCTAAATGAGGTGATGCTGAGCCCTTCTCTGTAAAACTTTCAGTTACTGTTGGCTAAAATGAAAATTTAATATAATATTTAAATTAGAGAAGAGGTGGATATTATAATTCAAAATATGATACAGTTTTAGCTTTAATTTAATATTTTAAAAACACATACAATTAAAGATTTATTTTTCTGAATGTAATAAAAAATGTTTTTTTGTGTGCGTGTGAGTTGTTTTTGTACTTACTGGATATGTCAAAGCCAGTTGGTGTTCGGAAAAATGCACTGTTAAGGTTACCAAAACAAGCATCTCTTTAACAACTTGAACATTCCTATCAGATTCATCTAGCATGCACTTGATAGTTTGGGCCCACACAGGAAGTTTCTTTTCAGCTATTAGCAAGGTGTTCAATTTTTCACAATATGAGTCTAAAAATTTTGGAACGTTCTGAAAGAGATTTAATTTCCCTGTTACTCTATAAAATTCTTTTTCCATTTCCAATTTACTGAAAAGGCTAGGAAACTTAGTTTTCAAAATGCCAACTTTCATCTTCCCTTCAACAATTTCTTTTCTCCTGGTGTCGAATGATTCATCTAACTCACATGATTGATCAACAAGTTGTTCAACCAGTGAAGTTTTAAAACTATTACTAATATCACCTCGTTGGTCAACTGGTACTGCAGACGATATTTTGATGTTTTTTTCCTACGTTTTACTTCTTCGCTCTGATCAAATCTGCGTAAATTTTTTAATTTATCTCTAATAGCTTGCCGCCAACTTCCATAACCAGTACCTATGGTTTTCTTTAAATATTGATAATCTGTCACAATCTTTCTAGGAGCATCTGTAACCATAATAGACGATGGGTATTTTGTATTTATGGTAATCGATCTGCAATAAGCACCGACAAGTTCTGCCCGCAAAACTCTTGACAAAGTCATCTTTTTCTTTAATGCCTCATTTAAACAGTTAGAGAAATGAACACTATGAAGAACTTCCAAACCTGAATTTGATTCAACAGAATTAGAAAGTTCGTTCAATTCACTTGAATTTTTCAAGCTCGATGATTCACACAAGTCAAAAGTATTTGCTACTTGTAAATCCTGGGAGAGAACATCTGAGGAATTATTTTCCTTTTCACTAGATGAACCTTCCACATATAATATAGAAGGTAAATCTAAGATTAATCTATACTTGCATCCTGGAATTAGTTCATCATCTTGTAATATATCAATATACTCACCCAAGGATTCATTGTAAGATTTAATAATTATTGAAGTAGAGCTATCAAGTGAGAATTTTGAACAGGCTGTCTAAAAGAGAAAAAAAATGTCAATACATGTTTAATTCCTTAAATAGCTCTCATTGCACTACAAGCATCAAGATAACTCAATTTACAAAATAGGTAATAATATTTTTTAAAAAAATTGGTAAAATAAAATACACTTTCTTGTAGCGATGTTGTATTTATTTTAAATTTCAAAAGTGATCATTTAGTTAAAAACAAACGTGTTTGCATAAAATACGAGAAAAAATAAATTACTTTACAGAATCAATCCAATTTAGTAAATAGACTAAAATGTGATGTATTATTAATTAATTTATATTTTTAATCCCGAAAGCTAAATGCACTTAATATGAACATACCTACTGTAATTCAACAACTATGCATCCACAACAACCCCATTCGAGTCATTTGTTTATGTTTGAGCCTAATACAAGTTAATTAAAAAAAGTGTAGAGCAAAAATGAATATCCAAATATGTAATATATTATATCTTTTATTATTTAAAATAATGAACAAAAATATTATAATCTAGTAATTTAATCAGGCCAAAAATAAAATTATTCAGTCTGCCGAATATTCGGCTAAGAGGAATAATTAGGAATCCGGCTAATTATTTGACCTAGATATCCTGAATTTCCAAATAATTTTCATTTTCTCATTTATAATGAATTAAAAGAACTGATACAAAACATTGAATTATCAGTTTTTAATATTTTGTATAAATATATTAAGTAATGAAATTTATTACTATTATAAAGCCAAGATATTTTTCAGATATTATATTTAAAACTACAAATTATAGGTTTTAATGAAAATTTCTTTATTTGTCACTAATAATATAAATTATACTTTAGTCAAAAAATTTGCAATAATAATTTTTACTTGTATAGTAGAAAAAGGTATTGTGATCATGATCAGCGATATGTTATTGAAACACTGTCCAAAATCAGAAATTCCATTAATAGTTAGAAGTAATTATTTTAGTAGTGGTTGATGCATGTGTCAATGTATGTACAGACCGTAAAAATATTTAAAAAAATTAAGCAACTATTTCTATGTTAACTAGTTAAATTAGTCTATCTTTTAATTAGACCTTCTTATTGCTCATAAACTGTTTTATTGAATCATGCAATGCAATTTCCTTTCAGTGATTAGTGGCTATATAAATTTGAGTTTTGGCTATTTGCAAAGTAAAAAAAAATCTTTTTACTGTATTCAATTAAGTATTATTACTCTTTTCTCCTATCTTGTCCTTCACAATAAGCAATACTAAATTAAAATGATTTTAAAATTGATATATAAAATAAAAGACACAGTATATACAACAATGGTATAAAAATGCCTTTTATGTCTTTCAATATACGAGAACAATAAATTTGAGAAATAAACTGTTAAAGTAAAACACTGTTTATGAAATTTTACGCAGCGTTCACATTTTAATAAATCAATTTTAAAGAAAAATATATTACAAATAATACCTTTTTTAATTCACTCAAAGACGATGGAAGTGAACATAAGATACTTCTTTTTTCATACGATAATAATATACTGTTTGATAAAGCCATGCTAAAAGCAAATATTAAAAGAAATGGGGATTAAAAAATTAAAACAAATAGTTTTCAATCTAGCATTTAGATCATAAAACGAGAAAGCTTTTATTTTTACAAAATACAAACTTATAGCTTCAAATTATGTTATAGTATGGAAATTGTTATCGAAAAGTTCATAAATCAGAATTAAAGATACAACTACAGTTGCTAACCTTTCCAAGGGGAAAAAAACAGGACATATGTTAATTTCTAGCAAAATTAAAAACAAGATTCTCACAAGATCTATGTAACACATAAATTATTTTATATCCTGACACGAAACACCATCAAAAGTAAGAAAAATCAGCTGGTTATTCAAGTATAGTAGAAAATAAATACCATACCTATAAGACATATATGCATATTGTATAAAATATAGTTAAAGATGGATGTTGTCGAGATAAAGCTAAAACAATGATATGCTTAAGATAGATAAATACATGTGAGTGGGTGTATATTCAACAAATTTTAAAAAATCAATTCTTAAGATTCAGTAGCTCCGACAAGTTCTAAACTGAAATAAATAAAAAATTATTTAAAAAATAATCCAAATAAAACTTTGAACCGCAAGAGTGGAAATAAATATTCTCACACAAAAACGCACTAATCCGTTGTAACTCAGACTGTGCCAAACAGTAAACAAACAAGAATAAAATAAAATCAGCTGTCTTAATAATCGTCTGCGTGTTTCAGGTAGGAAAAAATATGTAAAATATTTAAATCTATAAAAAACAAATATCGTATATTAATGAATGAGGTATCAAAATAGGCTAAAATTTTCCAGTGCTTTTAAATATATACAATTTTTAATTATCTTGAATGAGTAAAAAGATGTTGCAACAAAAATGTCCTGAAATAATGCATGCCAAGAAGTGTGTTCACTTGTTATTAGAATTGATATTAATTTGCTTTTTCCACTTGAAATAAAATAAAACATTAGTGAGAACTTTTTTGTTGTGTTGGAGAATTTATACTGAACAATTCCACAGGAATACAGATTTAGAACTACTTAATAACGCTTTATTTAAAACAGGCACTGAGGCAACTGCAATATTGTGCTACAAGTTAAACTGTCAATTATATTGTTAAAAAAGGCTGTTATTTCTTCACCAATAAAAAGCGAATGAACTTGAACTTGTGCTTCTTCTGGATGTATTTCATCAGAAGTTCAGAATATTGTTACATTATACCATTTCAAAACGAAATTTTTACGATACAATTTAGAATAACAGCAAATAATTAAGGATGCATACACCGATTCCAAAAGTAAAGGACGAATTCGAGATAGGCTTAGTAAAGAAAATTTCAGAAGCATAACATGTGCAATATACAAGTGGCATACATATAAATAAAGTTATATTTATCTTATGAAAACTTAATTATCTTTAATACACAACTAAAAACATACATACCTCTTGTAACAACAAATTTCTTTATAGTGGAAGCAACCAACGAAACAACCGGCGAAGCAAACCAGAGGTGGTTATAAATAATCTATCGTTGCCATCGGAGAGTGTCCAAACATACGCCAAAATTGGTGTTTCCACAGGTGAAAATAATTCACGAATGGTGTCAGGCGCGTGTGAGCAGGGTGTAAGGTTTCACCAGTATTGGTGTTGGATGCAAACAAAACCACTTAAAGTGTATAAGAACGCTTGATTTGGTGTTAACTTTAAATAAAGTGTTTGTTCACGCAGTTTTTAAGGTTTTTCAACACCAAATTTGGAGCGACATTACTCCACAGTTTTTACAGTGTGGCCATTCAGAAGCTATTATCTAATTAGCTTACCCCATCTCTACTGTAGTTAAGAGATGGAAGAGAAGGGGTCATCTAATTAGATGGATCTTTCCAATTAGACGCGAAAAGTGGCAGTGAATATGTTAACTCTCTACACCTGGCAGGAGAGAGAATTTGCTTGCCTGGATTTGATCCCGGGGTCATTTTTCGTTCATAGAAACAGAGTGGAATCATTCTTTCCTTCTGGCCAATGCCCAGGGCCCGAGAGTCTATTTCCCTGGCCCTGGAAAGGCTAGAAGGGTGACGCCCACTGTGCGGTCATTTTTCAAAAATGAAAGGGCAGCCATTGGTGGTCATTTGTGGTTAGAAATTTCGGTACTGGACAAAGTATTGTGAAACGCTTTTCTGGGTACTGATAAGAATCTGTAAATACCTTCAAAAGAGGTTCTGAATTTTTTTTAACCATTCATAAAAATTTCCGTTGGCTTTCATATGGTCTGCGCAGTAAAATTCGGCTTATTTTAAAAAGAAGCGCATCTTTATACTTCGACCAGTCATCATTCATTTTTGTAACTAACAGATAATTCTGGTAAGTAGATCTTATCAGTAGAGATACACTTATAAAGCTGTCAAATATACTAAAGACTATGGAAAAAGGAACAAATCCTCCAGGGGAAAAGTTGGTTGCTTTCATTACTCTGAAATTTATTTCAACTTCAGACATCTTATAAAGAAAAGGAATCATGTAACTCAGGAGCTCCTATGAGAATTGTGAACACATCAGCAATGCTTTCTGAAACAGCCTTCCTTTATCTTCCTGGCAGTCAGTCCTTTTCGGCAAACAATCGTTAATCATCAATATCTCAAAGACGCGTTATATTATTTTTGCACATCACTAAATGGGTGTTCACCGAGGATATGAGAGAATTACTCACAAGACAAGTTTTTATATATATCAATGTGAGAAAAATGCGGTGTTTATGTTGAAAAAGTAAAAGAAAGAAGGAATTATAAACAAAAAGAGTCGTAACCTTCTTTTCTAATATCGGTAGGCTATTCAGATTTATTCAAGTATGCAATGTGTGCACGCCCCTACCAACTTAATTAACGCTGTATAGTTATTAAAATCAATTAATTTTATTTTATGAAATATTTCATGAAAAGAAATGCACCTAGAGCACATTAAAGATTATCAAGAAATTCGATCAATTAGAAAAAATATGTTTTGTAAAACAATATCTTCAAATTACAAGTTTATTTTTAAATATTAAGAAAATATGTCAGCTGTATTTGTTTTTATTTTTCTTGTAAAGCGATTCAGCCATGTATTACGAACTTTGTGACAAATTAACTTCGTTTGTGTACATGTGAGGCACAGTTAAATGTGACGTTTGTGGCAGGCAAAACTGTTGTGAAGTTCAGTTAAATCACTAAAAAGATTAATTAAAATATTTATTTATTAAATTCTAAGAAGGGATGAAAATTAATTTAAATTGTATTTATTGGATGAAAATTAAATTGTATTTATTGTAAAGTTTAGTTAAATCACTAAAAATCAATTGAAATATTTTATTTGTTAAATTCTATAAAGGGATAGAATTTAATTAAATCATGAAAAACTTAATTGGAATATTTTATTTATAAAATTCTAAAGACTGTTGGAATTCTAGAAGATAGTGTGTCTTAAATTATTTAACTACTCAGCCGTGTATAATATGAAATCAATTAACTATTATTTTTTTTTTATTCTTTAAATCGATTATTGTATCCTTTGATTAACTACAAAAATGATAAAAATCTGATGCGGAGCCATGATGTATATAAATTCATTGCTTATTCTTCTTATATTTTTATCTAATTATTATTCTTATTATATTTTTATTTTTTTCATCCCTCCAAAATCTTATCTTATCTTTTAGTATTCAACTAAATAAATGAAGAAATAAGAATTTATTATTAAGGGATATTTTTAATTTCGATTAAGTAAAATCTCAGTGTGAGCGCAGCAGAGTGCATTGATCCTTTCCAAGAAGAGACCCCCCATGTTCTCCCCGGTTTCCCTTTTGCGACAACCTTCTTGTAAACAACAGAATAACTTAAGCCGGAAAATGTTCCCTCTCCACGTTTAAAAACAGCCGGCGGATAAATTCTGGGGGTCCTTCTTTCAAATTTCGGTAATTCCCACACATTTTTGCAGCTGGCGAACATTTAGTTAAGAAACCTTTGACCATGCTGGCTCTGTATTCGAAATTTCCCACAAAAACATACCCATTCGACAGAATTATTGCTTTTTTTCCTGCGCTTTCCGTGACAAGATTTTGCTTGTAAAGTTTCTTTTCTAAAAGTTATGACACTGTAGCAGAGGAGCGAACGATTTCTATTTCTTTCACCCTTGACCTGTGTGTGATTCGCGCGGGAGTTCTGTTAAATATCATGTCAACACGTAATAATCCCTTGTCGCTAGAAAAAGTTCAAAAACCGCTTTGCCCCACGTGGTATATTTCTAGGGAGAGCTCAACATATGATTTTGGTTGGTTTCAGGCTGAGAGGGGCGAGATTAATTTTCGCCCTGGTACCAATTAAAATCGAATGTTGCAGGATTTTCGTGATTTTGGCGAATTCAGAAAGATTTTTTTTGGCGCGATGCCTTTCGCCAAAGGGTTTTATAAGACAAAAGTTTGAGATTTTTAGAGAGAGAGAGAGAAAGAACATGACTTGAAAATTTGAAGAGGAGAATTTGTAGAAAGGTTCACATGGAGATGAAAATGCGACGATCGTCCTGCTAAACCGATTAGAACACTCGAAGTCCTATTCCCATCATCGCTGGGGATTTTTGAACTCTCGAGGCGGAGATGAATGCCATCGTTTGTGCCCGATTTTCAAGGAAGGCAAAAGTAGCAGTGGCGTTTAGCGGTTTTTGTTTTTAAAAGGGAGTTTCCCCACGATCAGCGTTTGATTCATGCCGTGAGGTTGATGTCAGGCAGAAGTGACTATCAAAAATGAATTCTCCTATTATTGCTCTATTTGGAACACGTAAGACTTTGAGAATGTGCTCGAAGAAAATATTCAGAGGAGAGCTCCGGTCCTAAAAACATCCAACGCCCTCCGAGATAATAATGCCCTCGGTGACCGGTCAGGGACATTGCCGACCAGCAGTATATAAATAACATCTACATTGCGATGCTACCTTCCCTGAGCAACTTACAACGGAGACCATCTAATCCAGCTATGAAATGGTTCTTGCATGCCACTGGTAAACACCAATGTCTTATTCAGTGCGCCCATTAGAAGAAACAGCGGCGAGAAGCAAATAATATTTATGTGAAGGCCCGACGATTGAAACTGCTAAAATATGTCAGCCTGCCGCGTTTTGACTTTTTCCCTTTCACGATGAATAAGGCCTCTAGAAAGCGTCTGAAATCAAAATCTCCAGCCGACAACCTGAATGTAAGTTAAGCTAATATTTCAACCCCCATTATAGAATAAAGTTTTTCTTCTCTAAATGAGACATTAGTTTTATTTTTAATCTGTAATTAGGTGTTTCTGTTTGGTATACAGTCTTCCCTTACTCTTAATAGGCATGATGTAAAGATTAATTTTCTATCTAAAATGAAGTTTAATACAGGTTTTAACTTATCCTGATAAGCATAATTTAAGGTTTAATTTTGTTGACCATTTTGAAGTTTAATACTGGTTCTAGCTTATCTTGGCAAGCATGATGAAAAATTAAATTTGCAAACTAATGTAAAGCTTGGATTTTGTTTTTTTAGTTTGAGTTTTTTTTTTGTTTAGTTTGAGAACGTGTAATATTATGTAATTTCTTTCCCTTTTCTCTTTTTACATGATGGTTTTAATTTTTTCAGCATGACGGGAATAATTTAATTTATAACAGATGTAATGTATTATTTTAGACAACAAAAGAATTAAGTTCAAGAAGAGTCTAGAAATTTAAGAATCACTGAGGATGAAAATTTTAAATGAATTATCATGTTATTAGTTTAATATGAGGTATGAATGAATTAAAGAGTTTATAGAAGTGCTAAATAATGTGTATTACATGGTGTTTTAAATGTGTGCCTATTTTGAATGTGTAAACAAATCCATGCAAATGGGTGTTAATTTTACAAGATATGAATATAGTGTGTCTAAGATATTTACAACAAAATGATATTAAAATGAAATGACATCAGTAAATGTACATCCTTGGTATAAATTAATCAAATGTGTATTACTTAGAAGTAGTGTTATCATCTATTACATATGAATAATTAACCTGTTATAATGAGAAGAATTATGTATGTTTAGTATAAATATATATGTAATTGACTGAGTAAAACTTTAACATTTATAGGGATAATATTTCAGATAATTTTAAATATCAACTAGAATTAAAATTGGAGGTGGCCACTCATATAATCCTTAAAATGTCATACTTTGGTAAATTAGTAATTGAATAGGGTTCTTAGGGTAAATTTTGGTTTCATAAATGAATATATAATTCAAAATCTGTTCAAGAAAGCGTCGAGCCTAATGCTCGTATCATACCCTTGCTCGTATCAATGCCCTTCATATCTTCTAAAAGGTTAATGTGTTGATGTCAAGCACTGAAAATTCTTTTATTTGTGTCTGTGTTATATATGTATGTTTATGTGCAGTAATTTGCTTAATAAATTAATTTGATTTAAAATTTGGCTTTGTTTCACTTGTCAAACATTTAAGCACTGAGAAAAAGATGAAATTTCGGGTTATTGCAGGTTAAAATTCTTTTAACTTAACACAACGCATGATTAAACCACCCTCTAAGTTTGTTTGATTTCTGATTATGGGTATTATTTTGAGAATATTTAGAACAGAAATTAAGTTGAGAATGCACCTTATGCCTGTTGCTAAGAGATTTCATTAACTGGAGATTTCATTTATTTGTTTATGAACTGCTTGATGTTTAATTGAATTTTAAGATTTTAGGATTGCTGATATATGTCGAAATTCATCTTGAAGTTAATTAGTGAATTTGATTGTCTGTTAAGCAACAGGTTTAGTGTAATTTTGAGTACTTTAATTTTTAAAATATTTGAAAATGTAAATTTCCATTTGAAATACTTAAATTACTAATGGTCTAAAACGTTTTGATTAGTAAATGTTTAAAGGTTCTTAAATTTATTCAAGGATTTCAAAAAACTTAATCTAAATATCCATATGCTGGTATTTCTGGAAATGTTAATTTCATTAATGAAATTATTGTAAAGAAGCATTGTATACAAGTTTTGGATCTAGAGTGCTAAATGTAAACAAACTGTTAGTAAACAAATAATTAATTCAAAATATTTTACAACAAAACTGTAAACACCGTTTTTGAAAAGTTTTAAAAATTCATTATTAAAATTTATTATGTTTGTTACGAAATATATTTATAGTTTAATATTTAAAAATAAATCTCTAATTTTAAAATGCCGTGCGACAGTATGAAAGGTTATAGATCGTAACCTGTCTCTCCCCCTACCCCTCTGAGAATTTCCACTTCTGAGAAGCTAATGAAGTAAAGATATCACAAAGAGAATCTCAGTGCAATTATGGGGTCTTAAAAAATATATCTTCTGTTTTGAAGTTAAAACACAATTAAAACAAAAAACGTGTTCCTAGTAAGAAAAATTATTTCTGTCTATAGCTCAAATGTTTTTCATTTTATTCACAGAGAGCGAAAAAATCTTGCTGAGACAAAGAGATACTCTTGTGCACATCTGACAGCATATCAAATTATCACTTGACAAGCCAAATTTAATATCTTCTCATTTATTGCATAATTAGTATATACTACTAAATTCAATATAGCACTTTCCGCAAAATATTGCAACTTGCATAACATCAGGAAATTTTTTATAAATCAGATGTATCTCAAGCGGTTTCTAATTTTACAATCATTGAAACAGTAGTTGTTTTTTCAATTAAAATTAAATATATCTCAAATTTAACTTTATTTCAATATCTTATTCAGGAGTCTTGTTTGAAGATTTTAACTTATATTTTTTAGCAATTGATTTTAACAGTAATCAATGGTCACCGTATTTCCCTAACATGTACAAATCATGAAAAGTTGAGAAAAACAGAAATCGACAATTTTATAATTTTCTCAACAATCAACAATATAAATAATTTTCTTCGATAAAATTTGCTTATAGCAATGCAAACAAAAACAATAAATGAGTAAGTAATTAAATTTATTTTAAAAAATAGTTGACCTCAAAGATTTCTGCTCGAAAAAAAGTGTGAATTGATCAGTGTCAATAAAAGAATTTAAAAGGGAGGGAAAAGTCTTAAATGTTTACTAAAATGAACAGTTTTAATATTTTATAGAAATCATAGTGAAATGTATAAAAATTAAAATTGGATTTATTTTGGTGTGGAAATCGTCTTTCCGCTCGTTATAGTGATAGTCTGTTGAACTTTCTTCTGGGACTAAATACCGTCAGATTTGAATCACTAATAATTACGAAACTAATAATGCGAAAAGAATGGTTAACCCCACAACGGATCGATTATATCTATAAGAGTTTGTCGCATAGTATTTATTTGGCCTGTGACGTCATCGTACCATTGTAGGCGCATGCTCGTGATTATTATGAATTAGCTTTATGTAAGATTATAAATAAGTGTAGCGTGGAAACAACTTTAGCTAGGAGGTTGATTCTGGTGTGATTTTAAAGGGCATGAAAAGTAGTACTAGGACCCAAAGTGAGGCAATAAAATATTTATCAGAATATAAATAAAAATCGGTATTAAATTGAAAACTTCAAACTCAGCATGTTTTTACTTTCTCGTATACGAAGTATAGAAAGAGAAAGTATTGCAATCGTCAAAAAATTCGGACTCGAGATTTTGACGAATCTCCACGTTTTAAACCTCCCTGAGTCCGAAAAACACAATTTTTGAATTATGTCTGTATGTGAACACGATAACTCGAAAACTATTAGAGCTACGGGGATGAAATTTGCTATGTGGTCTTTAAACATAATTTGTAGGTTTCTATCAAATATTGGACGGAATCCGTCAAAGGGAAGTCTGTCTATCTGTATGTCCGCGGTCATGTGAACGCTATAACTCAAAAACTTGAATAGCTAGATGGATAAAATTTCGTACATAGTTTTATCGTCAAGAATGTAGGTCCGTATAAAATTTTGGGCCAATCCGTCTAAGGGTTAACTGTCTGTCGGTCTGTATAATCGCATCTCCAACGAATCCGCTATCTCCACACGCATGCGTATTGGACGCAATTTTCTGTGTACGATATTTATTGACTCCTACTTGGCGCTTTTTTAATCCGATTCTCCATGCGCATGCGTACTGGTAGCAATCTGTGCACGCGGAAGAATTACGTGACTTTATCCTTGAGCCAGCAAGAGTAGAAATCGGTACGCATTTAATCGGAACGCATCTCTTTGAATTTGATTCGTTACCTAAATATTTTCTGATAGTCATTGGATCCTGGGTTACAATAGGTTCGAATTTTTTTTATCCACGCGAGGGGAGGGAAAACAGCACTTTTTTCGAGAGGTATACGAGAAAGTTTAGGGGAAACCACTCCCGCTGGTTTGATTATAACAAGCAGAGTTTTCTTTCAAATTGTACGAAACTTACAGAATACTTCGCAATACATAAAAGAAACATTGTTTTAAACTTTGAATTCAAAAATTTGAATATTACGGGAAATATGAGTATTTTTGCTAAATAATGTTTTACTGCGCATATGCGAAATGTAGTTCTATATACTGTCAACAGATTTCGTCATCTAATGCTACTCTAAATAAAACATAACAAAAGCACAGTTCGGGTCCGCGCCGCAGATTTTTCGTCAAAACGTCGAGAAAAAATCATAAAATAGTGTTTCGTATTAGTATCTAATTTAATTATCAATCTCTTTAATACAAGTTTATCGCATGTAGGTAGGGTCTGTGGTATCTTGTGATTTATCTATTCTGTAACCATTATACTTCTCTGTGTAAATATTGTATTAAAGAGATTGATAATTAAATTATATATGAATAGGAAATACTTGTTTATGGTTTTATCCCGACGTTTTCACGAAATCTACGGCGCGGACCCGAACTGCGCCTTTCTTATTTTTTTCTTCTTCTGATAAATTTAATTTAATATAGTAAGTAACTACCCTTTATCCCTTCTTTTGCTACGTTCCGACGGAATGGCTTGACAAAACCGCATATCAACCACGGTCAGAAGACCCGCCACTCCGCTGAGATAATCTGTCCGGGTTGCTTAGGGAACTACCTTACTCCCAACCGCCCCGAAATATCCGAAACCGGCCTCCATCGAGACGGGCGTGTTGGGACCCCGTATGGCTCAGAAGGTGAAATTGTTTTCATAGTTCGACTTCTTACCCAAGCACGTTCGTCATTTTATTCGCACAGTCGTGTAAGATGACAAAAATGACTATTTTTTTCTAAAATGAAAGTTTTGAGTCTCAAACTGGAAAATAACAATTTCTAAAAAATATCGCCTTACAGTAAAGAGTTGCAAGAAGATTTTGCCGAATATTAAGGTCAGTAAAAATCATCAAAGCTTAAGTTCGCCATCTTACCCGACTTTATATATGAAGCCGTACATTTTGTAAGATGATGTAAGTGATGGATGCAGCAGAGGTATGGATGTAATGTCTTGCGATTTTAATAGTTTTTTAAATGCTCTCAAGTAGATAGTATTGGCAGTTATAAATTTTATTCGTAAAATGGATTCTGTCTTGATTCCGCAGCTCTGCGTTCTCACATAAAATAGGTTATGGGCCTGTAAATTCCCTGAACAATTTAATGTTAAAAGTTATACTTTATTTTGAAGTGAGAAAATTTCCCCGGAATGGAAAAATAAAACAATAAACTTCGTCATCTCACAAATTGCTTTGTAAATGTTTTAGCGAAGGTTAGCAAAATATTGTGCAGGCGTTTTAAATGGTAAAAATGGATTAAATAACAATTATATTTCAAAAATTGAATTAATTTTAGTGAAGAACACCCATGTTTTAGAATTAATATATAAATGAAATGATGCCGTTCTATGAATTAGAAATTCTTCAAAAGATTCGAAACATAATAGCTCAAGAATCGATTATCTATACTTATGAAAGGCAATGTTTGTGTGTGTGCGTGTGTGTGTGCGTGTCTGCGTGCCATGTCCAGACGAATCTATCGTACTTACAAACTTGAAATTTGGCACACAGGTAGTCTTAACATTGACTCAATGCACCTCGAAGCCTGAATTTTAAAATTTCATCTTGAAAATTTTTTATTTAATGTTTTGTGTTGGTTTGGGTGCTTTTCAGCACATTTTTGGCCGATCCAGGAGAAATAATGATCGGAAAAAAACAATCGATGCACCATCAAATAGAGCAAACAATTATCGTTTTAATCTATACTTATAAAAGGCAATGTTTGTGTGAGTGTGTGTGTGTGTGCGTGCCTGCGTGCCATGTCCAGACGAATCTATCGTACTTACAAACTTGAAATTTGGCACACAGTTAGTCTTAACATTGACTCAATGCACCTCGAAGCCTGAATTTTAAAATTTCATCTTGAAAAATTTTTATTTAATGTTTTGTGTTGGTTTGGGTGCTTTTCAGCACATTTTTGGCCGATCCAGGAGAAATAATGATCGGAAAAAAACAATCGATGCACCATCAAATAGAGCAAACAATTATCGTTTTAATCTATACTTATAAAAGGCAATGTTTGTGTGAGTGTGTGTGTGCGTGCGTGTCTGCGTGCGATGTCCAGACGAATCTATCGCACTTACAACCTTGAAATTTGGCACACAGGCAGTCGTAATGGCGATTAAATGCACCTCGAAGCCGAAATTTTAAAATGTAATCTAGAAAATTTTTTATGTAATGTTTTGTGTTGTTTTGTTTGATTTTTCGCACTAATTTCTCAATAGAATAGTTTCGAATAAGTTTACGACAAAAATATATACACCATCGGAAAGAGCATTCGATTTCCGTCCTAATGAAGTTTGTTTCGTACGTCTAACGTAATTTACTGAATTTTGAGAAATTTTTAAATAATAGTCAGTTTTCAATTGAAATTTTAGATTTCAAAATCAAATGACTCCATCTCACGTTCTAATTTTGTTATCTTTTTGAAATGTTTTGAGCTAATAAATAAAACGTTTCTGCTCCATTTAAAACAAGAACAATTAAAATACCATTTTAAGTCGATTTTTATTTAATTTTTTAGTTGATGGGGTCGGAGATGTTTTTTCCAAAGCTGTTATTTTACGGAAATCCCGTTCCATCGAAATGTGCGCCATCTGCCGGAAAAAATTAGAGCGTTGGCTTTATTTGGCATCCTGCCATGAACGAGGATAGATATAATAAGGAATATGACGAATTACTTTTATTGCTTTAGTCTGAATGAACTATTGCACTATTTAAGATATTTTTTTTCTCCTTTTCGTTATTTTTTCTTTGCGCGTGTCCGCATGTTATGTTCTGATCAATTTCGCTTATACTTCAAGCTCATGATATACCATTTTGTAATCTAGATGGAAGCATCGCGTTTTGAATTATATTTTTCATAGTTTTGATTTGTTTGTTTTATGTACTTATTGATAATCAAGCATAAAAGTTTGTTAAAAAACACATGTTGTTTATGTTGCGCATTTTGTTTGCTGTTTAATAATGATTTTCACGTTGCAATTTTTTAATATTGTTTTAGATTAACGTACTCTGTACTGTTTTCCTACAGATCAAATGTCATTATCGCAAAGAAAAATAAGCGGCAAAATCAGTAATGTGTAAAATCTGTTTTCATTTTGTTTTCCAAACCTTTTCGTGTCATTTTGGGTATTTTTTTTTCCTTTTCATTTTGTTGAAGTCCTGATTCCACGGGCAACGCCGTGCGCGTACTGCTAGTCTATATTTATAAAAGGCGATGTTTGTGTGTGTGCGTGTGCGTGCCTGCGTGCGATATCCAGACGAATCTATCGCACTTAAAAACTTGAAATTTGGCACACATGTAGTCTTAACATTGACTCAATGCACCTCGAAGCCTGAATTTTAAAATTTCATCTAGAAAATTTTTTATTTATGTTTTGTGTTGGTTTGGGTGCTTTTCAGCACATTTTTGGCCGATCTACGAGAAATAATGATCGGAAAAAAACAATCGATGCACCATCAAATAGAGCAAACAATTATCGTTTTAATGACGTTTGTTTTGAAAGTCTAACGTAATTTCCTGAATTTTGAGAAATTTTTAAGTACTAGTCAGTTTTCGAATGAAATTTTAAGATTTCAAAATCAAATGACCCCATCTCACGTTCTATTCTCCTTATCATTTTGAAAATTTTTGAGCTAATAAATAAAACGGTTCTCTTTCATTTAAAACAAGAATGGTTAAAATACCAATTTAAGTCGATTTGTAATTAAATTTTTTAGTTGATGGGGTCAGAGAAGTTTTTCAGAAGGAATCGGAATACGGAAATCCCGTTCAATCCAAGTGTGCGCCATCTGGCGGAAAAAATTAGAGCTATGGCTTTATTTGGCTTCCTGCCATGAATGAGGTATATGATGAATTACTTTTATTGCTTTAGTTTGAATGAATTATTAAACCGTTTAAGCAGGTTTAGGCAAATGGTTTTTTTCTCCTTTTGGTTAATTTTTCTTTGTGCGCGTCTGTCTGTTACGTTCTGATCAATTTCGCCTTATACTTCAAGCTCATGATAAACAATTTTTTAGTCTAGGGGGGGATCGCGTTATGATTTATAATTTTATACTTTTGATTTGTTTCTAAAGTTTATTAAAAAACACATGTTGTTTAAGTTGCTTCTTGCTGTTTATTAATTATTTTCACGTTGCAATTTTTAAACAGTTTTGGATTAACGTACTCTGTACTGTTTTCCTACAGCTCAAATATAATAATCGCGAAGCAAAATAAGCGGGAAAATCAATAATGTCTATCTTCTGTTTTGATTTTGTTTTCAAAGCTTTTTCGTGTCATTGTGGGCGGTTTTTTTTAATTTGTTGAAGTCCCGATTCCACTGGCAACGCCGTGCGGGTACTGCTAGTAAATAATAATAGCATGTAATTCCATCATGTCAGGTTTTCTTGAAAAATTCATTTTTTTTAGTTTAATTAAGCGTAAAATTTATCTTTTTAACCTGAAATCTTGTATCCTATTCTTGAGTCAAACAGACATATCCAATAATGATTTCATATATTATTTTATCTTTCTAAGATTGACACTCAAGAGAAATACAAATAGAAAATGCGAGTAATTTGAGGAACGAACAAAAACAGTCGCACACAGACACAAGCTTCTATTACGTTTCACACAAAATCTACAGAAATGTAAAGTAAGCGAAGGGGAAGGTATAATTTAGGACGGCTGCGCGCATGCGCCGGTTTTCATGGTTATTGTCGTAGACCGGGGAAAGGCGATTCACACCGGAAACTCAGTTTACATTCTGCATTCATTCGTGATTGTGCAAGCGTTTTAGTTCTGTATTGTGGCTCCAAGAGGTTGTGTAATTACTCCAGACAACTTTTGTTTTATTTGTGGTGAATACACTGTTAAAAGTCAGCAAAGAAACATAAGTGATTTTGTGAAGAAAGTTTATTTTGCTTACTTCAAGTTAATCTTGGGGATCACGACAAACCATGGGCTCCTCACAAGGTGTGTAGAAGATATGAGGAAGATCTTCGTTTTCGGTTAAAGGGTAAGAAAAATTCATTTCTTTCTGCCAATCTTATAATGTGGCTTGAACAGCAATACCATACTACTAATTGCCATTTCTGTTCGGTAGATGTAAGAGGCTTTAATACTAAAAATAAAATGAACATATTTCACCCAAACCTTAGTTAAACTATTCGTCCAGTGCCTCATACCTCAGAAATAACAGTTCCGCACCCACCTTCGAGTTTGGATGGTATCGGAGTGATTCTGAGGATGGATACACATTACCACACCAGGACGAATAGCTCAGATTTTTATGTTGATGATGGACCCCAACCCTTTTCTCAGAGTGATCTTAATATTCTAGTTAGATATTTAGGCCTTTCTAAAGATGGAGATGAATTGCTAAGGTCAAAACCAAAAAAATAAAAATCTGCTGACACCTGGAACTTCATTTTCCTGGTACAAACACCGAGAGAAGGAATTCACTCAGTTTTTCTACAAAGAGCGAAATTTCGTTTTTTGCAATGATGTTAAAGAGCTAATGAAGTGCTTTGACATAGAATATGATCCATCTGAATGGCGCCTATTCATAGATTCGTTTAAAACAAGCCTCAAAACAGTCTTGCTGCATAATGGTAATTCATTTGCATCCCTTCCTTTTGGACACTCGTTGCATTTGGAAAACTATAATGACTTGTCTATGATTCTGGAGAAAATCAACTATCAAGAAAATCGTTGGATAGTTTGTGGAGACTTCAAAAGGCTAATCATGTTTCTGGGTCAGCAGGCAGGTTACACAAAATATCCCTGCTTCCTCCTCCATTGGACTAAAACTGATTGGTCACTTCGAGATGCCTTAACACCTGGAGAAAACAATGTCATAAATACAACCTTGTTTCTACCTGCAAAGGTTTTGTTATTTCCTCTTCACATGAAAGTTGGGCTTATGAAACAGTTTATTAAATCGCTGCCTAGAAATGGGGAATGATACATATATCTGTGTTCCAAGTTCCCAAAACTGTCAGAAGCCAAGTTGAAAGAAGGAGTTTTTACCTGCCCGCCAATAGAAAATTGTTATCCGTTTCCCTCTTTTCAGAAACAGTGGGGGATGAAGAAAAGGAAGTGTGAGACTCTTTTAAGAATGCAGTGCACAGGTTTTGGGGGAATGCTAATGACCCTCTATAAAAAGCCATTGTACAACGCATGTCATAGTTGTCAACATGCGTTGTACAGAACGCCGGGGACATGGGGCGGCATCTGTACAACGCATGTTGAGAGCTATGAAGCTCAAAGATGTAAGATGAGCTTAACAGTTCATTTGCTACACTCCCATATCGACTGTTTTCCTGAAAACTTAAAAGCCTGTAGTGCAGAGCAGGGTGAAAGATTTTACCAGGATGTCCATGATATCGAGAGACGATACCAAGGATGATAGAACGTCAACATGCTAGCTAATTACTGTTGGATGCTTAGGCGCGAAACAGAAGAAGTAAAGTGAAAGCGCGTTCGGAGGAGCGTCAAAGAGAAGAAGAGGTTTCACAGACAAAAAGTGTAAACATGTAGGGTTAAATATATCATGAAGGAATTATTTTTTGTTTCTTTTTCCAATTATAAGAAAAATTATGCATAGTAAATTGTAATAAAGTAACATATTTTTTTTTCATCGCAGTTGTGCTTTTTTAATGTAAACTCCCCATGTTTTGCGAAAACACTGCACGCGATGTTGGGAAATGGAGGTCAGTTTTGGATTCAACACCCTGAAAACATAAATTTACCAAAAATATGCCATGCAGCTGAAAAACCGGTTTGGCAGACCTGTGTTATTAAATAAATAGAAACAGTTCAATGTTGATGTCTTCTATACTGATCGACAGGTTTGAAGGGGTATGTTTGATTTATGAAAACACTATTTTTATGCATAAAATTTAACAAAACTTCATTCATTTATTATGTTGTATTGTTGTAAAGTTTAGTTAAATCACTAAAAATCAATTAAAATATTTTAGAATTTGTTGCAAAGTTTAGTTAAATCGTGGAAAGTTTTATTAAAACATTTTATTTGTTAATTCTAAAAAGGGATGGAAATTAAATTAAATTATCAACAGCTTAATTAAAATACTTTATATGTGGAATTTTAAAGAGTGATAGAATTATGGAAGGTATTTTTATAGATTAATTACAAAAATGACAAAAAGTCTGATACGCAGCCATGATGTTATATAAATTAATTAATTATTCTTCTTATTTTTTATTAATTAATTATTCCTCTTACTTTTTATTTTATTAATCAAAAATCGATTATCTTACTCTTTCATTATTCAAATAAATAAATAAACAAACACAAAAATTATTATTAAGGAAAATATTTAATTCTGAGTAAAAGTTCAGTAAAGATAGGTCTCAAAGCAGAGTGCATTGAACCTTTACAGCAGAATAGACCTCCCACGTATTCCCGCCCTTTAGACAAGTTGAAATAAATTCTTGACTTTCTGGTAAACAAGAGACGAGCATAAGCCCAGAGAAATATTTCTTCTTCCCATTTGAGACAGCTGCTTGCTAGATTCTGGGGGTCCAGCTTGCAATTTTCGGTAATGTCTCTGTTTTCCACACAATTTTGCAGGCGGCGAACATTAAGTTGAGAAACCTTTAACCTTTACTGCCTCAGTATTCGAACTCTCCTCATAAAAGAAACCCATTCGACAGAATTATTGGTTTTTTCCACCCAAAATAGCGGTCCTGAAATCCCTTTTCTAAAATTATGACGCTGTGGCTGACATTCCTTTCACTCCTTAACCTGCGAAGCATTTTTGCTTCGGGAGCCCTGTTCAGTATCATGTCAACACATGCTTAATCCCTTTGTCGTTAGAGAAAGTCGGAAACTCTTTATACCACGTGACAAGAAAGTTTTAGGCGAAGCACTGAAAATAGCCGGGATTGGCTAGAAAGTAAAGGGGTGTGTAATTAATTTTCGCCCTGGAACCAATTAAGATCGAAGGTTGCATGATTTTCGTGATTTTGGCGAGATCAGAAGGAATTTTTTGGCGAGATGACGTCGCCAAGAGGCAGTTTAAAAAGAGGAGTTTGGAAATTTAGGGGTGACTGGAAAACAATTTAGAAGATAATTTTTTAGAAAGATTTAGATGGAGATGGGAAGAGGAATAAGATGATGAAGGTGCAAGAGTAAAGAGGTGCGTCATCACTATGGAGAGCCCGATTAGAAATGTCCAGGCGAGTGAAGGGTCTTGAATGCAGTGGTGCCAAAGAGACTAACGGGAAATCCCCGGTATCAGCGCTGGGTTTTCCGTGCGAACTCATCGAAAAAATCGCCTGCTCTCAGCGCGAAAACATTCGGCGAACTTCAAATAGTGATCCATCGCGTACAAGCACGAATATGAATAGGACGTCATCTTCGAAAATTCACTAGTCGTGTTTTTTCGTAAGAGAAGCCATAAATCATCCAGCCGTCGGCAAATACCGGCCAAGGAATAACCAATAACACCGTCAAGTAAATTGTCGCAGGTTCCCATAGTATAATTGAAAAGAAATCTAGCTGTTGCTAGGAGCCCGGAGAAATTCCGTTACTCGTGGTCTTAAATGCAACATGGGACTGTCAAATGGATCAGTGGCGATCACCGGCAAAAAAAGCGTCCAGTGGCCCACTTCTATGTATTCTATTCCACCCAGTCCGGGACAAAAAACTCATGTTTTGTTGACTGCATCAATACTAGTTGTCCGCCATCCAACTTACCGACGAGTAGAGTCCACTCATACTATCTTTAAAATGTCAAATTTTGATAAAATTAGTATTAAACAACCTTGAGGTGTATTTTGATTTTATGAATGAATATATAATTTAAAATCTGTTCGAGAAAGGGTCGACCCTATTACTGAATATCTCTATAAGAAGTTGATGTTGATGTTATAGCATATGAAAATTCTTTTATTTTGTCAGTGATTTTATATGTTGATGTGATATATATTTGCTTAATAAATTAATTAGATTTAAAATTTGGCTTTGTTTCTCTTATCAAATATTTACGCACTGAGAGAAAAGTAAATGCTGGGTTATTGCAGGTTAAAATACTTTTAATCTTTACACAACGCATAAACTAACCACTTTCTAAGTTTGTTTGATTTTTGATTTTGGAAATTATTTTAAGGATATTTAGAACAGAAAATTAAGTTGAGATTGCACCTTATGCCTGTTGCTAAGAGATTTCATTAAGTGGAGATTTTAATTATTGGTTTAAGAATTGCTTGATGTTTAATCGAATTTTAAGATATGAGATTTTAGGATTGTTGATATATGTAGAAATTCATCTTCAAGTTAATAAGCAGTGAATTACAGTGTCTGTTAAGCAACAGATGTAGTGTCATTTTGATTATTTCAAATTTTAAAATATTTGAAGGTGTAAATTTCCAATTGAAATACTTAAATTACTAACAATCTAAAAGGTTTTGTGAGTAAAGGTTTTTAAAGGTTCATAAATCTATTCAAAGATTTCAAAAATCTTAATCTAAATATCCATTTGTTGATAGTTGTGGAAATGTTAATGTATTAATGAAATTATTGTAAAGGAGCATTTGTTTACAAGATTAGATTTTAGACAGCTAAATATAAAAAAAAACTATTAGTAAACAATTTATTCCAAATGTTCCACTAAAGTATGCATGCCATGAATTATTGTTTTCTTTCTATTCATATATTATTTATTTATTTATTATTTGCTATTATTTAAATATTTATTTATTATCTGTTATTATTATTAATTATTTATTTATTATTGGTTATGTATTTGTTATTGATTTATTTATTACTAGAGGGCTTTGTTCGCTGAAGCTCTCCAACCCCCAGGAGGATTGCGTTGCAATCCTCCCGGGTTTGCTACGCTCGCTACAATGAAGACACTGTGTCCCAGCACAGTTACTGTAAATATATATATATATATATATATATATACAGTAAATATATACATATCAAAACAAACAAGAAACGAAAGACAAAAATTCAAAAACAACCAAGACACAATGGAAAAATAGGCAAAAATTATAATAAATTGAAAAATATTCTAACGAGCCGCTCGTCAGGAAGCGAAGCTCGCTTATGATATTAATATATGCTTTTATCTGCTAAAGACATACGAAACAAGTTAAAATATGTCGCCATCCCTTCAAAAAGCACAAGACAATTAAAAATGGAAAAATTCTGGAATAAAAGACAAATACAATGAAGATGATTTTAAAAAATCGAAAGCAAAAAATCCAAATACAAAAGACCTAGAATAAAATAAAATAAAATAGTAGTATTCACAAAAAATAAAAAAATAAAAGAGAAAAAGGCTTAACACCGCCAGGAATAAGCAAACAGGTCTGTGAGAAGCACGAGAAAATGGACGCCAAACCAGTTATTGCTGTTGCCAAACAGAGGAAGAAAAGGAGAAAAGGGCTTTGCCAATATACCCTGATTCACTGCTTGAGCTATCATCGCGCAAAGTTTTCGGGAATACCATTGTTTACAAGTTGATCATACAAAAGCTTTAATTGTCTCGATTTTCAATTTTCATTCGAAAAATAGATTTAATATCAGAAAATTAAATGAGAATAGTATTTCTATAAATCTTAATAGAAATATTAGAAAACCAATAGGAAAGTCGGCTGACACTGAAATTAAAATCCATTCTTTTGTCAAAAATATCCATACATATGTAATTATCAACATGTTTAATATCCAGATCTAAAAAATCCGCTTCAAACTGATTGCTGTTTGTTTGTTTAAGAAGCAAAGCTGAAGGATAAATATTTTGCCACGTATTATTAAATGTTCCATGATTAAAAACAATAAGATCATCTACAAATCTGAAAGCCTGAGGATGAAGAAGTAAATAATTCTTCTCAAAGTAATGAAGGAGAAGGTTAGCTGTAATAGAAGAAAAAGAAGATCCTTGCCATGAGATTGGAGAAAAATACTTTTCCTATTGTAAATAAAATTGAATATGCAAAAATCACCTAATTTATCCCAATACTCAAAAGAAGAATTGAGAATATTTTCGTAATAAAAAAAGTATGAGTTAAGCATCTCTCGAAGAGTGGCTAAAGGAATGCTTGTAAAAAGATCTTTGGAGTCAAAAGTCTCAATAGAAGAAATACTGTCTTTATTATTGTGGATGAAATGAATAACTAGTTTATTATTGATAATAATCCAAGTGAAACCTTCTGAACAGATGACATTCAGTAATTTTTTATCAGATATAAAGAAAATGTAACCAGGTTGCTTCATGTATGAAGGAGTTCCACAAGTAATAAAACGATAAGAAATAGGATTTTTGTGAAATTTTGTTTCCTCATTTTGTGTAATTTTTATGTATTTGTGTAATATTTAATATTTTTAGTTTTTTTGATAATATTTTGTTTTTTTGTTATTATATATATATACCTAATATATATATATATATATATGTATATGGTGGGTATATATATATATATATATACCCACCCTAATATATATATATATATATATATTAGGGTGGTCCTTATTTTTCAACTTTATGTCTCACCCCCTCATCTTTTTCTAACTGGCCTAAAACTAATGCCAAAAAAAATCGAGTCATTGCCGTAACTCTGAGTGGTTCCCCAGAGGCTGTGAATGTCGCCAATTCTATAAAAATTACTATTTTTCCACAAATTTAACAGAAAAAAGGTAATAAGATTTTATACAATTTAATAAACTAAATAATTCCAAAGAAACACTGAAACATTTTTTTAAACAATCCATTAGCACGTAGAATTCACGATAGGGGCGCAGTGCACGCGGCATCGGCAGTTCTGGTTGTCGGGAACACGCCCAGTCATCGCGTCTATTCAGTATTGCGTCGTCTTCCAAATGAAGAGGTAGCACGTGGTTTGTTATAAATGGCGCCAAAGGGTAAACTTCACAATCGTATATATCTGACAGAAATAGAAACAAATTAAATATTAGGTAGCAACTTACCTTCGAATAAACAAGTAATGCAAGTGGTATTTTATTATATGAGATGCGTAAAATTAAATCTCCGTGAAAGAGCTCGTTTAGGAAATTCTTAATGTGTTATTTTTTGCCAAAAGGCACGAATATCATTTAGAGAACCTCGACACTACATTGATAAGCTGGAAGCCTTATATAATGAAAGGAGAATGCTTCAAAAACATTCTAAAAGAAAGGGAGAAACTCAGGAACAAAAAGAACAAAATTTTATAGAAAAACTAAATGACCTATTTGATATTGCTCACTTTAATACCTTAAAAATTATTACAATAAAAGAAGACAGACAATTTCTCATCTCCCGGAGGCAGAAAAGAAGAAATGTTGTTTTAGGGTTGCACAGATAAAAGAACTGATAAAAATAAAAAAAAAGAGTTCTAAAACGTCTTAGTGCAGAAGGACAGCGACTAAAAAAAATTAAAGAGGATACAAAAATCAGTGAAATAATGGAGGACATGTACATGGACATCGAAGAGTCGTGTAAGTAAAAAACACTTGTAAGTAAATAAAAATAAGTTGCTTCGTTTCAGCTAAACAAGAAAATGATTTTTATGTATATTTTTGATTTTTTTACTTGGAAAATAGTTAACTAGAAGTTTATTTCTTTATTTAATGTCATTGTTTGGCAAATTGGTATTATATTAAATATATTATTAAATCTTTAATGATTGTATGTAAACTATAAGCTAGTCTGTACTCTGTAATTCTGGAACGTAAATATTAGCATGCATTAGCGATTAGCATGTCAGATTTATAATTCAGTACTATCATACACAGAGTAGTATTCATATTTTGGCATATGGAATAATTCAATATCTATTTTAGATGTAAGGAGCTCGAGGTACAGAGGGGATGCCTAGACAACACTTACCCTTACCGCACTCTTCCTACCAGTTTTCCTATAAATCAATGAAATCTAGAGGGGAGTCATGCCCTCCTCTACTCAAGTTCGCGTCCATACATAAGTTATTTATTATGCTTCTAAAAGGCCGAAACATTTTATAATGAAGTGGCAAATACTGCACTTTTGAAATTTGTTTTTGTCAAATTATAACATTTTAATGCAGTATTTTGTATTATATTTACAAAAGATTTTGGTTTTAGTGTCAGCTTTGTCTGAAAAGGAGAGTTCATCTGAAAATCAAATTGACAGTGAAGATACATTGTGTCCCAGTTATCAGCCAGGTCCATTCAAAGAATGTAAACGTGGAAACATTAATTTTATTAACACCAAGTTGGTATCAGCTCTTGATAAATGCAAGTAAACTTACAGAGACTCTGTTCACATTTTAATGGCTACTGCAGAAACTTTGGGACACAACACTGAAGATCGAATTATAAATCTAACCTCGATACAGCGATGCCGTCAAAAGCTTCGTGCCGAGCGCGCATCAGTAATTAGAAATGAATATCTAATACAGTTAGAGTTTACCACGTTTCTACGTTACAGTTAGAGTTCGCTATCGTCCACTGGGATGGAAAGCTGCTTCCAGCAATATCTAGAAACAAGAAGGTTGACAGGCTTCCAGTAATTATTTTTACTAACGGACAAGAGCATCTTTTAGGAATCCCTCTACTGTCTTCTTGCAGTGGAGACGACATGGCAGCAGCTATTTACAACTTTCATGCTGAAAATTAGCTTTTCGATACAGTGCAAGCCTTGTGTTGTGACCCCACTGCGTCAAATACTGGAAGAATAGAAGGTGCTTGCGTTTTATTAGAACGAATACTTTAAAATGATCTCTTATACCTACCTTGCAGACACCATATATATGAATTGGTTTTTGAAGCATGCATTACTAAGTCGTTATGGCCCGAACCAGGATTATTTAATCGTTTTAAACAAGCTTGGGCCAATATAGATACTTCTAAACATACTGTTGGAATTGATGATCAATTTGTTGTGAACAGTATCTATAAAGACATAGAGATTGTGCTTCATTTTGCACAAGACCAAATTGTTATTCAACGGACAAGAGACGACTACAAAGAGTTGCTGCAGTTAGCTATTATATTTTTAGGCGGACACGAAGCAAATGAAATTACATTTCGATTACTGGGTGCATTTCACCATGCCAGGTGGATGGCGAAATCTATTTATTGCTTGAAAATATTTATTTTTCGAAATGAATTTCATTTGACTCGGCAAGAATTGCAAAGAATAAGAGATATCTGTATATTTATTGTAAAAAAAATATACATAAAAACTTGATACAATGCTCCCTTAGCTTGCAAAGCACCATCTCAGAATTTGATGTTTTTAAAGGCTCCTTACTTTTACAAGGAAATAAATGAAAAAATTTCCCAAGAAACGAAAAAAAATTGAGGACATTTGTGGTATCTTACTGAAAAAATAGTGGTTTTAGCATTTCTTGATGATACAAAAGTAAAGATGGCCAAAGCATTTAAAGAAAAAGAATCAACTAATTCTGACTCCAAGCGTCTCCATTTTGATTTAAAGAAAATGACCGAATTTACACACAAAGAACTACATAACTTTGTATCAAAAAGAACATCAAATTTTTTTAAGCGGTTTAAAGCATCGTCGGATTTTATTGCTCCTGATCCTGAGAACTGGAATTCTCATCATGGTTATCAACATGGCCTTACAGTAATCAGAAACCTTACAGATGCCAATGATATCGCAGAAAGAAGTGTGAAGCTTATGGAAGAATACAACAACATCATAACACACGATGAGGATCAAAATCAATACCTATTGCAAGTCGTAAAAGACTATCGGAGCCATTTTCCATTTTGGTCAAAGCATTCATTATAAAAAAAAATTATTGAACCTTTTGCTATTGCAATTGAATGATATAAAAACATGTTTTTGTGGTTAAGCAGTTCTATGCATTATTTTAGTTATTTATGCTCATAAATATTTGTTTTACACTTAAAACAGAATTAATAAGTGCTATTGCGAAAATTTAAGAATTTAAATAATTTATTTCAATTTTCACCCCCTTTAGGGCACGTGTTATTATTAAGTAAAGTTTTCACAATCTTTACCAGTTCCTTACTAACCATAAAGGAAAAGAAATAGGGGGTGAGACTTATTAAAATATAAAATTAAGTTTTTGCCTATATGCTAAGGGCCACCCTAATATATATATCAAAACAAACTTAGAAACACAAGACAAAAACTCAAAAACAGTCAAGACACAATGGCAAAAATAGACGAAAACCAAAATAAAATTGAAAAATATCATAGGGAGCCGCTCGTTAGGAAGGGAAGCTCGCTCATGATATTAATCTGTGCTTTTTTCTGCTAACGACAAACGAAATCCGTTAAAAATTGCCGCCATCCCCTCTAAAAGCACAAGATAAAAAAATGGAAGAATTCTTGAATAAAAGATAAATACATTTAAGAAGATTTAAAAAGAATCAAAAACAAAAAATCCGCATACAAAAGACATAGAATAAAATAAATAAAACAGCCGTATACATAAAAAATAATAATATATAAGCGAAATACGCCTACCATTGCAGTTATTGCTGTTGCCAAACAGATGAAAAGGAAGATAAGGAGAAAGAGGCTTTGTCAGTAGCTCCGTAATCACTGCTTGAGATATCGTCTCACAAAGTTTTCGGGAATACCATTATTTAAAAGTTGATCATACAAAAGCTTTAATTGTCTAGATTTTGAAATTTCGTTCGAACAAATAGATCTAATGCGAGAATATTCAGAGAGAATAGTGTTTCTATAAATCTTAATAGAAATATTAGAAGACCAATATGAAAGTCGGTTGACACAAAAATTAAAATCCATTCTTTTGTCAAAAATATCGATAAAAAAGTTATTATCAACAAGTTTAATATCCGGATCTAAAAAATTCGCTTCAAACTGATTACAGTTTGTTTGTTTAAGAAGCAAGGCTGAAGGATAAATATTTTGCCACGTAATATTAAATGATCCATGATTAAAAACAATAAGATCATCTACGAATCTGAAAGCCTGAGGATATATATATATATATATATATGTGATATTTTAATTTTTTAACTTTCCTAATTAATCTTAACGATACCTCATTTAAATACTTTACTTTCAACATAATTAACGCACACAACCTTTCTTTTCAAAACGGTTCTAAAGAGGAAAATTCCCTGTCTGTATTCCTTAAGTCGTCATTCATTTCGCCTTTTTCACGCCGCAGTATGCTTTCAACAACAAGCGCCGCTCGGGCGTAAACTCTGAATTCTGGCCGGCTGACAAACAAATTAAATACTTTACCTAAGAAGAAATACGCCTGATACCTAAATAAAATAAGATTTAAACAAATATCGTCTCTTCCTGATGACAATGGACTGCCTTTCACCTTTTAAAGCCTGATCTTTCATTGAGTCGACAGCATCTCCTTGTTTCGTGGAGATCCCCACATGGTTTCTGAGGCCATTCAGCTAAACAGCAGCGAAGTCCGGCGTCGAAAAATCGGCAGAAATTCGTCGTTCACGCCCGAATAGCTATTACTGAGAAAAATATACCGGTCGTCTTCATTCTAAATTTCTACCGTCCATCTTCATGTTACTTCAAATTTATCGTTAATGTTTCTTCATTCAAGTACTTTTGAAGCCTTTATTTCATCAAAAGTTCTGTTCTTCGAGTAAGTTCTTTCAAATTTATGTTCTACAGTTTTCCATAGTACCGCTTTCTTTTAATCATCGTGTTCATCTTATATGTTAGCCATCATCTAAAAAAAGTGCAAGAATTCAAGTGTTTGCAACTCATTCATCTTCCAAGTTATTTCAGTGCCATCAGCTTGGCAAGATACATCTACTCCCCATATCGTCGAAATTGAATTCATGGTATTCTACAATGCTAATCTCGGTATCACTGTGGATTAAAATTTGGTCAAATGCTTCAACGAAAATAAGGAAGTTACACATTTCTTTAATTAATAAAGTGCACAAAAAAAGCAGCTGTCTGTAGGGGAAATAATAAATCAAAGTATCATGATCTTCAATGTTTTTAAAATGTTTGATTTTATTTTAAATTGATTTTCATTTTCAACATAGTTTGAAAAATATTTAAATTGGTTTGTAATACTGATCAGTATATTTTTTTGTAAATTATGAAATATATTCTTTTGAAATATTAATTTGAATTTATTTAGTATCATCCATTTTTTGAGTGTGTTGTTTATGTTTCATGGCTAATTATTTCTGAATTTTGATTATTTGCATTTTCACGAAATTACACTGAGAAGAGTATTATTCTATGTATTTAATTGCAGTATTAAAGCAAATAGTTTAACTGTACTTATTTTAAAATTTCCTAAATTTAAAATTGTTTTCCCTAACTTGTGTTAATTGTTCCTGCATGAATTTAAGATCTGGTAAAATAGTTAAATGAATGACAAAACAAATGCTAACCAGATGAATCTGGTATTGTAATGCAGGCTACTAATTCTGTCAATATCATTCCCTTTGACCCGAATAACTCCATGAATGTACTTGCTTTAAATACTTTGTAAATGAAATGTGTCAAGAGCATAACTTAGATAATAAATGGAAATTGAACAACATAACAGCATACTTAAAAACGATGCCTAACTGAATATGTAAATTCTAGATACAATTAAAATTTGGAGGAATTCGTTTCCTTTAACTGAAAGGTACATAGCCTCTAACCTAGTCAATTTGAGTGATTTCACCCCGAAATCATTCAAAAAAGATGATATAACTTTATACTTCAAGAAAAATTAAAAAATAGGCGACAATTAAATTTATCTACGTATGATAATTGAGGGGATTTTCGGATGGCTTGCCAGTTAATCTAAGACAACTTCTTGCTATAAATTTCCTAACAATCCCACAGAATGGTTCATAACGCCCACAAATTGATCAAAATTCAAAAATCAGATGAAAATCAAATTAACCCTAGCCATTCTGCTCCAAAAATTTTAAAACAAACTCTGTTAGTGGTAAAACAAGCAGCCAAGAAATCTTAGGCCCCATAATCTTCACACCCAGGCAACACTTTTGGCCTTATAACTTTCAAACCAATTTCTCCTCCCAGGCAAAAATAACAATACCAAACTCCTCCACCTAGGCAAGCTTTCAGACCTTTAGTAACAAGCACACCCATTTCCAAGACAACTCCACCTTCACCATGCTGGTTTCTGCACAAAACAAGGCATTGCCAATGCTTATCATTAAGGCAAACTGCCCATTTGGATTTTCTACAGACAATTACATCTACCAATCCTGCTCCACCTAACTTTGACCCTCCAAAGGGGAGAAAATCAACAATGACAATTACCTACAGTATCCATCCGGATTACTACAGAAACCCGTTGCATGTGGTTTCAGACACTGGTTCAACTATCTCTTTAATCCCACGGATTTAGTGACAAAAACCATTTAAAATGACAAATGCTCAAGGTATAGTTGTGTAGCAAACCCGGGGTACATAGCCTTATTTAAAACATGTACATTTTCATTAAAAATGGTACCATAAACAAAATGTGGACTATGTATGTTCTGATCATACTTACCTTATATAATCCTAGAATGCCATGAATTGTCAAAATATGACATAACTATAGACTGCAGTAAACAAAAACATTTCAAAATGGAAAAACTTAAATAAAAGTCAAATTGATAAAAGTCATTCAAATGATAAAAACAAACAAAACATAGTTTGATAATTTTGAATAACAATAAACTCCCATTGTGACCACTGAAGATCAGGACCCTCCTCAGCCTGTCACAGAGAATAAAAGTGAGTTAAGAAAAGAAGTATAAGATATACTAAAAAATTTTGATTCTGTTTTTTCAAGACAGTATGATGTTGGTGCACTCAGAGTTGAACCACAGAGAATTGTGCCAATGATCTCCTTGCTTGCTTAGTTTGAGACCTATCGGCTCTCCTCTGTTGAAGAAGAACAAGAAATAAAGAGTCAGGTTGAGACATTGTTGTAAGCTGGTTTAATTAAGAGATAGTAACCCTATTCATCTCCTGTAACTTAGCTTTTAAACGTGATGAGGGCAAAAGACTAGATTGCATGCTGATTAGGAAATTAAATGTCTATGCAAATCAGACTGAACCCCTACCCCTTATGGATAAGTTTACTGATAAATTTTATCAAAGCAAAATTCTTTTTCCTTTTGATTTTGGCTTCTGGGTATTGCATGTGCCCATTCACCAAAAGATAATGAAAAACTAGCTTTCTGCACAAATTGTTATATGGAGTGGTGCAGATTACCATTTGGCATTAAAGTAGTCTCCAATTTTTAGCAAATACGTAACTGAACGAAGTATTACGA
>BGPR01012797.1:0-43636 GCA_013235015.1 Araneus ventricosus | reverse complement strand
TTTGTCACTACAGGTAGTCCTGTGTCCACCCAACCGGCACAGTTGCTGTCATGGCATCAGGCAGGAGGACACGGGGCGGCGTTCTGTCAGTACAGGTGTGACTTTGAGGAAGATTCCATGAAGTACCAGTTCCGACTTATGGAGGTGTGGGAGGATAAAGCAGGAGACAAAAAAAAGATGGGATTGCCTACTGCTCTAGTTATTTAGCCGGACTGATTTGACGGTGTGGGGAGGGGGAGCAGAATCATAAAATGCTGCAATGTACATTATACTAGTCACTACTCATTAATCATCACTTTTGGTTATTTATATTGCAAAAAAAACAATTATTTCGAATATAAAATCCTATAATCAATAATCAAAATTAAGTATTTTTCCATTTTTTTTTTGAAAATTCAACCCCCTTTCGGTAGTATTAAATTTAGAATTTAAATTTTTTTATTATTTTTCTCTTAATATCCATACCATAGAACATCTTTTCCGCATAAGTAGGTTCTGATTAATAATTTTTTTTTAAATCGTATAATCAAAATTCAGTATGCTTCCATTTTTTTCGAAAATTCAACCCCTTTGCGGCGCTATTAAATTTTGAATTAATTTTTTTTTTATTATTTTTCTCTTAATCTCCTTACCATAGAACATCTTTTACGCATAGGTAGGTTTTGAAGATCTGAAAAAAATTTTTCGATCCACCCTAATATATATTTGACAAATTCGACATTAGATATTTATACTTTAATTTTTCGATATTTTCGATTGTCTCTTCTCTCTTTTATGATATAAAAAAATAAATTTATAAAAAACAGCGCGTGGGTCATTTAAAAAACCCTCGTAGGTCAGTGTCTGACCAGTGGGTCATATTTTCGCCACCACTGGCCTAGGATCACCCCACGGTGAAACCGGCATTGCCAATACAACATTTCAACAGTAAGCCAAAATAATTCCAAAGAAATTACTAAGCCAGGGGTCGGCAACTTTTTTTTTGTAAAGAGTTGTTTCTACATTTATATTTTCCAAAATAAAACTAAAGGAGCCGAAAATCAGCAATTTGAATTATTAAATATGTATTTTTGGGAATTGAGTGAATATATTGAACATATTTTTGTTAAAATAAATTTACTTTTGCTTTTCTAAAGGTACACTGAGAAGATACTCTGGAACTCAATCATTTATTATTAGTGATCTTAAATATACTTTATCGTTTTTCTTTCACCAGACAGTATTCTGGGATTTAATATAATTTTTCTTTATTTTATCTTGTATGGATAATAAATTTAAACTATTTATTTCATAAAAAATATGACAAATATATAATTTCTATTAATTTTTTTTGTTGTTGAATTTCTCGAGAATTCAATAAATATGTCGCATATTTTTTATTAACAAAGGGCCGTAATCATGTGCAAAAATAGCCACATGTGGTCCATACCCGCAGTTGGCCGATCTCTGCACTAAGCCAAAAAGATAAAAGTGAAATTTTCAATTAACTCTTCGGAGTGCCTACAGAGGGAAGCACGAAGTAATGTATCATCCGAGATCTTGTTCATGTAGTTAGGATTAATACCACATTTCATATCGTCACGAGAAAATAAAAAAGTCCGAAGCCAACCGGTAACCTTTCGACGCGTCCTTTATTTACGACATTTCACACACAAAGCTTCTCTTTTTCCGTTATTATCGAATTCATCTTTTAAAATAATAGTTCTGAAAATTCATTATTTCGAATATTTTTTTCTTGTTAACTCTAAGCCTTTTAGTATAATAAGTCTTAACGCTTATTTTTCCTGAAAAATGAATTCCTCTTATAGAAATCTGATTTCAATTTTACAGGTGTTTTTTCACCACAAAGTAGAAGAACTGCTGGACTATTTCCCGCGCTCTGTGCTACCTGTTGAATTCGGTGGAGATCTGCAAGTTGACACCATGAAGGAGTGGGTGAGAAAAGCCAACAAAGATCACCAGGAGAATACTATAAATGGACAGCCAAATTTCTATTAGAAACGCATTTCTACTGCTTGTATATAAATGGCGAACATCGATTGCAGCTATATGTGGTGGTGTGCAAGTAAATTTCAGATAGATTATTATAATTTTAATGATTAGGAAATCGTCGCTTAACCCTTTAGACCCGACTTTTGCATGATTAAAGCAGTCGACTTTTTGCATGAAAAGTAGTTTAATTTAATGTTGACATACTAAAATAAGTATACTATGAGTTTAAAATTTGTCACTTCTCCCGTTTCCTGGAAATCTCCTGGGACAACATGTCCCACTTATATAGTCGAATGGGACTATTCCTGTAAAACATATGTAAAACTCTCTTTCCTGCCATAAGATTAGCATGTCAGGAAAACAACTTTACAGCTTTTTAACAATAATCTTGTAGTAATTTGATCACTGATAGGATACATTGTCCCACTGTTAATTACGATTGGCACAATATATTCCAGGAAAAGATTTTATTCAAAATTTTTTTTATCTGATTTAAAAAAAGTATACATGATTACTTGATAAGAACTATTTTAAACTATGTATGACTTAAATATAGTTGTACCTACTGTAAAATTAAACATATAGACTAATTGAAACTTCCGTAATGTACGTGCTGAAAAACACAAGTCCGTCATTTGCAATCTGAGAGTGTTTCCACCTTTCTTTAATCATAATCCCTCCCCCAATTTCTTAAGAACACTGAAAACATAAAACACCAAGTAAAATTGGGATTTATTTACCAATAGGGATTGAAGTCTGGGACTTATATTACCATTAGGACCGAAAGGGTTAACAAGCACCACCTCCTACTTCAATTTTTTGAAATTTCAAAGAGTAGGAAAATGCTCAATTTTTCGCAACCAATAACGACCACTTCTGAATTTTTTTGGCATCCGATATGCTCACGAAATTGAATATTTTCATCCTCTTTGAAATTTCAAAAAATTGAGATAGGTGGTGTTGCTTGTCCAGCGACGAAATTGTATAACATCGGGAATTATTTTCATTTCTTTAAAAATTTCAAAAATGTTTATATCTCACAAGAAATGGTTAATGGCATACTGCATGCTCGTTTACGTGAAATCAAAGGTTGTGGAACTATAGCATTTTGAAATAAGATGACTTTTGGCACACCCTGTATGTCGATATAAGATGATTATTTTTCTAAATAAGAAGAAGTGAAGTTCAATGCATACTTCCACGGCTAAACTTGGGCAGTAATCACGTTATGAAAATTGTGCAGAATGTAATGAATTTCATGTCTAAATATCTACTTGGAGACTGCTTGTGAGTTTTGCTGAAAAATCGACGCATACTTTGTTTTCTGAGAACTTTCGAAATCTATGAATTGAAAATGTGTCGAAAGAAAATTTTTGTTTTATATAAAAAAATTGTGTTCTATTGAAATCAGAAAATATTATAATTATAAATTTTATGTTAGAACTTAATTTTAATATTGAAATAGTTATTCCATCTGTTATTTTAAACTTCACGTAAATTTGTCTTCATGTTTTCATATTGCATTTTATATACTATTGAGATATGACACATTTCTGCGGAAACGAGGATTTTAGCATTTTTCGACATCAGATTTTATCATTCTTAATTTTCTTTTATATAATAATTCCACAATATTTTTAACATCTCAAGCACTTTTTGTAGAAATTTATTCGTTTTATTATTTAATTAATCATATTAATTTTACTTTTCGGTAATTATGTTGTGCACAATTAATTATTTATGAAGTTCAGCTTTTTTTGTTCCAAGCCTGGGCCATGTCTGACTATCAGAAAATTGTATTTTAGTGTTATGATCACTGAAAGTTACATTTCCTTCAAATTTAATTTTTGCTAAATTTAAACCTGCATACATGCTTTGTTCATAATTTTCATACGTGTTTCATACAGTTGTTTCAACCATGTTTTGTATTATTAATGTTATTTGTTGAAAATATATTGTATATTTTTCAAACAGTTATTATTTATTTAAATAAATGAATGAAAAACGAATATATATGTGTCTAGTCCTTATTCTAGAACATAATAAGTTGGATGAATAAACTTAATGATGAAACATTAATTTTTAATATGATAAATTCAGCTCCGTGAATGTTTTTACGAAATTCTTTAGAATTTCTGCCGAAGCATGCAAAAAATCTGATGACCTATCGAGTGATAAACTGCTCCGGTGGAGCCACCTTCTAAGATCCGACAGAACGCCAAGTCCTCCACCGCTGTCCTCATCAAGGTTGTCATATTGGTCCTTTTAACGCCAAATTTTGAGAATATGGCCTTTCTACAAAACTTTTGGTCTAAAAAATTTATTTGCCTTAAATTCAATTTTGATATTTTTTTGGCTTTATTTCATGAGTTCATGAATTTTTAGTTATACGTTATATATGTTTATGGCTAATTCTATGTTTTATAACTAATTCTAACTTTTTCTAATAAGATTTCAATATTAAACTTTTCAAATAACTCACAGTCAATCGTCAAACGAGATAGTTCTTCAGTAAAACAAGGTTTCTGTCCCCTTTGTGATTGCTACGAATTTCTCTAGCGTGAGATATGTTTGTGTTTCTGCGTACCAAGATAATATACTTTGTTCAGCAATTTTCATTTAATATTGACAAGAACAGAACTGCTTCATTGCAAATCGATTTATAGACATGTTTTAATTTTTCTGCCTTAAAAATTATTATAATTAATTATTATTACCTACTTATTATTAATAAGCATCAATCTAACGAGATTCATTTTCATAAGAAAAAGTCCTTTTCTTATGATAATTTAGCAAAAAATAAGTGATTTTATAATTTTTTCTATGTTTGGCATTATTTTTAAAAAAGATTTGGCTTTATTTTGCCATTTGGATCTGGTAACCCTGATCCTCATATAGGTGGGCGCCGCAGTTGCCAGTGGTGTAGTCGCAAAAGAGCAGTGCCGGAACGCTCTAACCTGGGTGACAATAATCACGCTGTTTAAAGGATCTTTTCACCATTTTTTCTTATTTGTTTCTCGTGAAGAAAAAGTAATTCCCGACCGCCGTTCTGATGCCTTCCGGCTCCACAACACCCTTGTCAGTTCCGAACCTAGGTTGCCGCCTGCAGACAACCCAGGCGCCACACTTGGATCCATTGAGACACAGAAGTTAAATGACACAATAACCAGCGGGAGTGATCTCCCCGAAACTTACTCGCATACGACCAGTAATATGGGTTGGATAAATATCCAGCGGGTAGGTAAATATTTTTGGGTAAATAACCCGGGTATTTACGCAAGGCTTGTGTATTTTGAGAAAAAAATTGTGAATGGTGATTTACAATGAAACATAAAATTCATGTATTCCACAAAACTTGATATTATGCAAAAGAAAGTGTCTTTGGCCCGCATTCCTCGCGCATAAAAATTAAGTATTTTCGCAATTTTTATGCGCGCTGAGGGTACCACAACTAATAAGATTTTATTTAACGTTTTTGAATAATAAATTTTATTATAGATAACACACAAGATTTTACCACACCTCTGGTTCCATCTCGTTCATCTGGAGAATGTCAAAACGAAGTTTCAATTTAGAGGGGTTGCCATAATTTCCGAAAATCGCGTATGCCGCTCGCTACTGTCTAATTCGTAGACTGCGCCAAGGCGAAAGGAAATCATACTGTAAAGCGGCAATATACAGTAGCAATTGCAACCGAATATGCAATTTGAACATCTTTTTTCCAACCGATTCACACAAAAATTTAATACAAATCTCCAATTAAGGTTTGAAGGCTACATACAAAATTTTATTTATCTAAGTAATTGTTTTAAGAAGTTATTGCATTCAAAAGTATGCGATTATACAGACCGACAGACAGTCAACCTTTTAACGGATTTGATCCAAAATTTGATACAAACCTACATTCCTGATGATAAAAGTGTGTACCAAATGTTATCCCCCTAGCTATTCAAGTGTGTGAGTTATTGCGTACACATTAAAACGGACATACGGACAGACATCCCGTGGAGGGATTTTGTCCACAATTTGAAAGAAACCTAAAAATTATGTGAAAAGACCACATACCAAATTCCATTCCCGTAGCTCTAATAGCTTTCGAGTTATCTTGTTCACAGACAGATATAATTCCAAAATTGTGTTTTTCGGACACAGGGAGGTCTAAAACGTGGAGATTCGTCAATACCTCGAGTTCCAATTCTTTGACGATGACAATACTTTCTATTTGTATACTTCGTATCCGAGAAAGTAAAAAGTATCTGGTTTAAGACCGTCCTTTGCCCTTTAAAGTATCTCTGATCAAAGAAAGGAATACAAACTCTACAGGCGAGACACTGAGCTAGGGATTAACTTTAAGACGCCCATGGAAAATTTCAACTAATCAATTTAAAATTCATCATATACGAAAACACAAAATTTCACTGCAATATATTGATTTGTTTCTGAGTTATCGGTATAAATGTAATTTTTATTAATGATTAATGACCTTCATGATAAATGTTCCAGACGCTTCAATTTTTCTTCAAATTTCACGAAATTTTATATTAGCGTAGGAACATATATGGAAAAGAATTTTTGGCATTCATATAGAAGTTATTTTATTATTAAACCTTTAATAATTTCTTCCATATCAAATGCTAGGCATATTTTTTTCTGAAATTAATAGTTTCGAATTATTATGTGTCTTCATTTTCAAATTCCTTTCTGGAACATGAAAATTAAACATAATTTGTGTTTGAAAAAGGTTACAGTAACTAATAAAAAAAAAGATTGGAGTGATTTCGAATAATTTTGGAGCGCCTGGTAAATTTATCATGAAAGCCGTTAATTGTTATTAAAAAATACATGTATGCTCTTAACACAGAAATAAATAAATATACTGCAGTGAAATTTTGTGTGTTAACTTGTATCGTGCTCTAATTAATGCCTACAATATTTAAATTTAAAACAAGTAATATAAAAAAAATTTTTAGTCAATTCCTACTTAGGTTAATAAAGTGAAATTTTATTTTAGTTATTTTTTATTAAATAATTACAATTAATATAAATATATATATATACATATGACAAAAATATCATATGACAAAATCACAATATTAAGTAGCAAAATTTCTCTCTCTCACATAAACACTTTCCATCTCTCTCACTAATATATTCACATGTTTCATTTTCCATTTTGTTCCCTCCTTGACTTAGACTGGAACCCAAATGAAAAAGAATCTGAAAAAGAAATTTTTTCCAGCGATCTAATTAATTAATGAATTAAACTTAATTAATGAATTAATATTTGGAAAAACTGTATTAACATCAAGTGTCATGCACTACAAGTTTAAAAAAAGGTATTTGAACTTGAGTGGATGAATAAAAGTATTTTATTAACGATTGAAAATTTGAATAAGATATATACATATATACAGGGAGAGTCTGAACTAATGGTAGGAATTGAAAAAGGATTTTGAAGGTCACTGGTCGCCTTAAGGTTCGAAATTTAATACTTCCAGAGAGCCTGGGACAAGCTACTTTGCTTATTCTAAAAGGAGTCTTAAAAACAATTTGGAGACATTCAGTTTTGCTGAATCAATTTCCTTGCAGTTTATTATATAAGAGTCAAGTGTGTTAATGGTGAACAATAGTTTGTGACTTCCTCCTTCAGTGTCTCGTCCTTTCCAGAAATTATTCATCATAATTTGACTTATCCTGTGAATCTAATAATATCACGTGTAAATATGCATTTACTAGAAATTGAACATATATAAAGATTAGCTTCTTTCCTGAATATATTAATAGTATAAATAGAATTATAACAAGAATAGATTTCCGTTCCAAAATTGACTAATATTCATCTTTATGAAATTATTATGCAGTATTTTATAAACCACTGTCCTATACTCCAATTGCTATTCTGCAATTGCATTATCATATTTGCATCTATAATATAAATTTTGATGCGTTGTAATTCTGTGTCTGTTGATCTTTGATCAGACCCCTATAACACTTGGCTAACACCGTCACATGAACTCCTCTTCAACAGTGACATGAAATTTGCACACATCATTTTGGAGTGAATTTAACGGTCAACTGTGCTATTTTCATCTTTCAGAATTAATTAGTTCTCAAGATATTTAATTAAATAATGAAAATGTAGACGTTTTCCGCGAATAACTTCTGAAATATTTATTGCTCGAAATTTATTTTTATACCATCTTAAAGACCAAAACATTATCTATTTAATGATAATAATTCCATTGCGATACAGTGTTTTCTCTAATTGTAATTAATCTTTAAAAATTCATTTTTAACGCAATTTCTAACAGTATTTTCTATTCTTATAAAATTAAATTCAAGCCATTTTACTGTTTATCACATCCTTCATTCACGTGCATTTGCCACTGAGAAAATTAAAATAACAAAATATTGTTTTCTTTGTACATTTTTATATTTCCAAGGTAGACTTTTCATTTCCGGTATTTTGTCGGACCTCTTTTAATATGGTTGCACAGTAATCCAAGTACTGTGCAATTGAATGAATTACTCTTTTTGCGAGATGTTTTGTTTAATTTTCTAGATCAATTGTGATTTTCTCAATTTTTAAAAATTATTACATTTAAAAATTGTATTTAAATTAAAAGCATTAAGCCAATTTCTGCCGGTTTTTTATCATTTTTTGCCAGTAACTCTGAAATACGTATTGCACGAAAATGATTTATATACAATCTTAAAGTTCAGGATATTTTCTTTTTATTGGTCTAAATTTACATGGTATCCGTTCTTTCCCCCAATTTTAAAGAACATTTCAAAATTTATTTCAAACGCAGTCTGTAACAATGTTTTTTAATAATGTGATTAAATTTAAATTGATTTATTGTTTTATCAAATCGTTCATTCCCATGTTTCTGCCACTGTTAAAGTTATGATAAAAATATTGCTCTCCTTGAATATTTATATATTCCAAGATTTTATAATTTATTTTGAGAAAGGCAGAATTTTTGCTTCCGCTTTTTTCGTAGCGAGTGCACATTTAAATTTGTTTGCACAGTAATGCAATGACGTGTCTATGAGATGTTTCATTTAATTTTTGCTAATTTTTAAATGATCCCAGTGAGCTTGTAAGATTATTCAAAGTTACTGAGTCCGGTTACTACGAGAAAGAGAGAACCTAAGTATAAATGGAAGGACCACTAGTCGGCGTTTTTTGAATCAGGCACATAGACACAAAAAAGAAGAGATTGGTACTTCGGATAACGGTACTAAAATCTACGATATGAAGGAACTTCTGTTGTCGCCGGAACAATGATAAGAAAGAAAAATGGAGTATCATGGATTGCTAGATTCGGGCCAGATGGTTCAAAGGCCAGAGACAAAAGGAAAAAGAGGGTTGAACTGATGGCCGATGGGGTCACAAAACACGGGAGTTGTCGAACAAAAATCAAAAGCCACTGCCTCGTTAAACAGTTTTAATAAACTTAAAATTTTATTAGATTGTTACAAAACTGAAATGTCGCTTTCCTGCCTCACTAGTCTTATATTTGGGAAGAGAGTTTTACAGGGGGTAAGTATGGGATGGCCGGGCCGTGACCCCTTACCTTGGCTACCATTTTGGAGACAAATTTGCGACCTTGGCGACACATCGATGATTCTAGAAAATGAGACCTTTTCTCGATATCTCTATTAGGAAAGAAAATACGCTTGAATGTACGAGAAAACTCTATGTGACGTCACGGCCTGCAGGGGAGAGTATATAAGGGCCGCGCTTGGATCAGAGAGTGTGTGTTGATCGACTGGAACGACTTTGGAGTTTCGTCTACACAGCGACCTAGAAAGCTGGTGACCGCTATTGAAAGTGCTGTTATTGTCGTTATTAGTGATTTGATGACTGTTTGTGTTGCTAAATCTCATAGTGCTGAACTGTTATTACCTGTGAATTGTTGTCTGTTTACGTTTCTAATCTGTGATATATATATTGTTTCCTTTTAGCTGTGCTACGTGTTTTCCTGCATATTTGTGAATATACCTTCATTCTCCATTATCCTGCGTGTTAGACTGTTTATACGATATACCCACAGAACGATTTTTGTAACAATAGATACTTAAAAAAATCTTTATCCCCAGCAACGCCGGGTATATCACCTACTATTTTTATAAATAGACTAACAAAAGTCATCAGCTATTTTATAAATCTACATTTCTGAATGAATAAATAGAAAATGAAAATTGGAAACATTGATTGTTATTTGATATAATTTCTTCTTCCACCCAATCTTTACATTACAATTATTTTTTAATGCATTTCCTTCAGTTCGCTGTGTTGAGTTAGAAAATAAAATGTTGTGTCCGTCTGTCATACGGCAGAATCTTGGTTTCTACGAAATTAAGTCTCCATTCTATAAAGTAAGTTGTGTAAGTAGACCTGCGGCACCAGGTCATGTTAAAACTCACTAAAATTAGTTAACATGTAACTTCGTTAGCACGTTTTGAGAATGTAATTTTGTTTAAACATGTGGAGCGTGTGATTTTCAAGAGCGAAGAGAGTGAACTTCAAGTTCATTTGTCGCAATCTGAATTAGCTTATTCTCAGAATTACTTAATTTTTCTGAAGATATAAAAAAAATTAAAACTGAAATTCTTACTTACATCGGTTTCTGCCGTGTAAATTTAATATTTCAGTTTCTTTTTTTTAGTGTAATATTTGATATATTCTACGCACATCATTTAAAGTTTCATTGGCAATCATTACAGTCTTCAAAATTTATTTTTATCAATTTTTATTTTTTTCTATGATAACACTTAAAATAAGAAATAATTCCTTTCTTTTTTTTGTAAGTACATAAAAATAACTTTATTATTTGCACTTTATTGGCTTGGAGACCTAACATCAACAACATTAACTTTTCAAATGAAAGCTTGAACTTTTCAAGAAGCTGTTTGCCACTTTTCAAATCCAAAATTGAGCCCTTCTTTTGTCGAGATAATTGTTAATCATTTCATTAGTGTATGTTTTAACGTATGAATTTCTATGTAAATTTATTTCAGTGTGACATTAGTTATTTCAGTATGATATTTTAGGTTGGTATATTTCTCAAAAATATTTGACTTTATTTGTGGCTATACGGAAACGCTAAATTCGAAGTATTTATGAGTAAAATATCGAAAGTGTAAATCGACGAATCTCTAAAGCGAAAAAACTATTATTTAAATTCATTTTGCTTAAAACATTTTATTGATAATATATTTCTTTGCTGTGAAAGATAAATCTAGAAGTTCCTCAATGGACTCACACTTCTTGTCGAATCAAATTATAAAATTTATATTGGAAACTAAGCAGATCAAAGGACTTGAAGCCAGAATACATGCATTCGTTAAAACAATTTCTTTACTTCGTGATCTTTCAATCGGTGCGGTAGAATAAAACATGGGGCAAATTTATTTGAATTCTGTTTATTTGAAGTGAAATTTTTATTTTTATACTTCACTGCTAGCGTTATAATTCATAACTCACAGTTCTGTGATGTGTTGCTTACGTAACAATCTGAATACTATCGTGTCAGGATTGTAGAAGTAGTTGATATGTGTCTTGGTTTGGAAGAACTCATTTCGATTGGCTCCGGTCAATTTAAACAGTTAATAAACAGTTCAATCCAGATGTTCCGCAACTGGCGATTTCTGTTTTTTATCCATCTTCCAAGAAACTGCTTTCCAGAAAACCTCCTCGATAATGTCAGCGAAAGTAAACACGGAGACTCCAAGCCAGCATCCGAGCAACCCGCCAATATAACTGAACAGTTCTCCACTCTACAAAAGTAAAACAAACTCGATCAGTCGATACAGCATGATTAATATTTACTTAAGCGAAGTGGAAGATTCCTGGGCTTAAAATTCCATTAAGATTGTCTATTTTGCTATCTTTTATTAGTTTTACAACTAGCTTTGAAGCTTCATAGCGTCAGAAGGTAAAGGCTTGCCAATCACTTTAACAACCACTATACAGCAAGAAATGATGACAATACCTGTGAACCCCTCTCCCATTTCCAATGCCGAGGATATTGAACTTGAATGCCTTGTTGTGAGTTTTCACTCATATTCATTACAAAAAGTCAATAGAAATGAGTAAAACATGTGTTAATCCACGTTTGTTGCAAAAACTGTCCCCCCCCCCCCGAAGCGATTTTTGTCCAAAAGGGCACTTTTAAAACATTATAAATATCATTTATTTATCTACCGAAGCTTACACAGCATAACCCTAGGAAAGCATTTACTTGGACTGAGCAGTCTATGAATTAATACAATCTATATATGAAGTTGAATGTTTGTTTGTTCTTGACCAATGTTGATGAAATGTGGCTTTTCAATGCACGAGAAAAAGCACTGTCAACTTTTCTCAGTAAAATATTTACTTAAAAATTAAGCATGTATTTGTCTCTTTTCCGCTATATCTTCTTAAAATATTTCACAAACATAGTTTTTTTTTCAAAAATATTTTTCTGTCTTATCAAGCAACAAAGGTGGCATTTTAAATGATTATGCAATCTGTGTTAATGCTGCACCCAAAAGTCGAATATTCCAGACGAAATAGCAAGTCTCAAATGGCTGCTTGTTAGAAACGAATATGCAGGCATAAGACAGGCATCAGTACTGATCGCACAATATGAAACCAGAGGGGAGTGACCTCCCCTAAACTTTCTCATATATTCATTTCTCAAAAACTTTCGTGTGAGGGGTTATTTCCCTGCACATTCGCTCTGTTAAAAATTTCGAATCTGCTCTATGCCCAGAATGCCACGAGTTTTCCCACGACACGTGAAAACAACAAAACAAACGGAAATAAAATAATCCAAGCAGGATCAGAATTCACCAAAAGGGCGAAAACGGAGCAAATGGGAAGGAAAAAGAGCCAAGCAGGAGTCATTACGCATAAGCTTTTTGTCATCAAGCCGCTGATTTGTGTGCACAGAAATTGCTCCAGTATACATGCGCGTCACCACAATAGTTGGAAAATGGAATATGCAATTTGAACTCCTTTTTTTAACCGATTGAAACGAAAATGGGTCACAGATCTATAATTAATGTTAGAATATGTCATACCAAAATATATTTATATCAGCTCAAGGGTTTAATAGTTATAATTTTTACAAGTATTCGATTATACAAACCGATAGACGGTCAACCCATTGACGGATTTGATCCAAAACTTTACAGGGGCCTACATTTCCGATGACAGAACGTTGTACCATATTTTATCCATCTAGCTATTTAAGTTTTTGATTTATAGAGTTCGCATGAACGTGGACAGACAGACTTCCCGTGGACGGATTTTGTCCAAAATTTGATAGAAACCTACAAATTATGTGTAAAGAACTCATACCATCTTTAATCTCTCTAGCTTGAATGGTTTTTGAGTTATCGAGTTCACAGACACATATAATTGCAAAATTGTGTTTTTAAAATTCAGGGTAGTCTGAAACGTGGAGATTCGTTAAAATCTCGTATTCGAATTTTTTGACGATTACAATACTTTCTCTTTTTATACTAAGAGAAAATAAAAAAGCAGCATCATAATTTACATAAATGTAGAACAAACTGAAAAGACAAAACAAGTATCTAAGAGCTAATTTTAAAATGAATAACGCGATAAATCTCTTAACAAACAAATCTGTTCGGACTTTCCATTTGTTCTGGTTTGTTTTTAATAAATGCTTTGTCTATATAATGGCCCTCTCTTCAACGTGAACCACTTTGGAATGCTTAATCTGAAAATAAGACTCAATAATGAATAGCAATAATGCTCCTTTTTTACTTTCTGGTATACGAAGTACAAAAAGAGAGAGTATTGTAATCGTCAAAAAATTCGAATTCGAGAATTTGACCAATCTCCACGTTTAAGACCTCCCTGAGTCCGAAAAACACAATTTTACAACAATTTTGCAGTGAAATTTTATGCGTTGTCTTATTTGGTGAATTTTAAATTGATTAGTTGAAAATTTAGGTAGTGATTTTAAAGGTTCCTGGTCGCCTTAAAGTTAATCACTAGCTCAGTGCCTCGCCCTGCGGAGTTTGTATTTTTTTTTCTTTGAATAGAGATATTTTAAAGGGCGAGGGAAGGTCTTGAACCAGATACTTTTTGGAAACAGAATAGGTGTTTTGAAGGATTTGTAGATATGTCGGGCAGTTTTGCCGTGGGAACTCCCAATACTTTTAAGTTTTTCCAAGCCTGTTCCATTTTTACTTTCTCGTGTATGAAGTATACAGAGTGAAAGTATTGTTATCGACAAAAAATTCGAACTCGAGATTTTGGAGAATCACTACGTTTTAGACCTCCCTGAGTCTGAAGAACACAATTTTGGAATTATGTCTCGCTGTCTGTGAACACGATAACTCAAAAACTATTGAGCTAGAGAGATGAAATTTGGTATGTGATCTTTACACATAATTTGTAGGTTTCTATCAAATTTTGAACAAAATCCGTCACTGTTAAGTCTGTCTGTTCGTGTTCATGTGAACACTATAGCTCATAAACTTAAATAGCTCCATGGATAAAATTTGGTTCTCAGTTTTATCATCACGAATGAAGGTCCGTATCAAATTTTAAACCAAATCTCTCAAACGGTTGACTGTCTGAAGGCTTGTATAATCGTATGCTTGTGCGCACGATAACTCCTAAACCATATGCCTTAGAAAAATAAAATTTTGGATGAGGTCTGCTAACATTAATTGTAGATTCGTCCCCAATTTTCGTATCAATCGGTTGAAGAAAGGGCGTCGACATTGCATTTTTTTCTTTGCCTTACGCAAGCCACGTCGCTATTGCGTATTGGCGAGTACCCGCCTTTCGCCTTGGCTCTAGCCGTTTGGCTTAATTTTTTCTCCGCCTGTGTTTGGGACGTTTGGTGTGCTTTACTGCCGTTTGCTTTATTTTTTCGCCACATTTGTAAAGAGTATAAGAGAAAGTTTAGGGGAGATACTCCCGCTGGTTTCTTGCTTCTGCCAGATGTTTATTATACACTCTCCCTCTAGTTTGGTCCTGCGTGGAACTTGGAATTAATTCAATCGTTGATTGCCAGTTTTGCCGTAATTGACTAGCATTGATACGGGACATTTAAGTGCTTAGCAGATAAAACATAAAAAAAGTGGGTAGGCAATTTTTTATTTTATTCTGATAAAAATTCAATAAAGCCTAAGCAGTATAATAAAATGAACACGTAGAATAATAAAAGTGATGCAACGCTAATCTTTCTGGCCCAGTCATATTTTAAAGTAGATTTTACTTTCTTAATTATATCATTCTCTTCTTTCAAGTAACTATAAAATTGGGCGCAAGTCATTTTAAAATTACAGTAGACTCCGATTAATGTGATCGCGGTTAATGTTATCATTCGCTTTATATTAATAAAAACTTCTGGTCCCGAACCAACGTATTCAAATCTACACAAAAATATTCGTTTAGTGTCATCACTACATGGTTTAATGTTATAAGTTTTGAAGTAGAGAATTGGCCGATGCCTCATTTTCAACCAGCGTTAATGATTCACGTTCGTAGAATTTCTCGCTCCACTTGTAAGGAAAGATCTGCGGCCACTTTCCCTCACATGCTTCTAGAATTTCGGGGTTTATTTCTTATGACCCCATTTTGAAGGTTTTCTCTTTAGCAGGCAGGGACGTGATCGTCGGTAATTGTTATTGAACCTCCTTAAGGTATGCAAAAGGAGAGAAGTATGAAGAAGGGATGTCCATTGACGAGGACATTCCAGTAGGTGCCACACTAACAGACTTGGAAATTTGCCAAGCTGTTTGTGAGCAAGACCAAGTATTAAAAGTTGATGATTCCGATGGAGACGAATGTGTTGAAGAAAACCCTCCAACGAACGCCGAAATGAGGCAAGCCCTTGATATTTTGAAACGCAGCGTGCAGCATCGCTCATCAAATTTAAAAAAAGATGAGTACGAACAATATAAATGAAATGTTAAGGAATAAATGTCGTCAAGCAACAATTAATGAATTTTTTAATTGTTATTTTTGAACTAAATTATAGATAGCTCTGAGGTAAATGTTTTTCTTTTCCATTTTGTTTTTTTTCCTTGATGTGACAAAAATATAGTTGAATTCACCCAATTAGTTTATTGTTATTAATCGGCTAATGTTATCAAAATTTAATTCTTAAGTCAAGAAGTGATCACATTAAGTCTACAGTACACTGACAAATGTGTTTTGGGAGGAAACGGGACCGAAACGGCACTAATAGTAATATGGGACTGTATAGTGAAATACTGTGACAGTACCGTATATGAGGGACGTATGACAACCCTATAGATTGCAGATACAACATGAGCCAATATTCTTATTCAAAATTTCGTTCATGTTGTTTTCAGAATCTAAAGGGGCATTTACATAACAAATTATGAAATTGTAAGATTCAAGTAAAGACACATTACAGATGCATAGAATCTACCTGGTGAAAAAACCACTTAAAAAACTCCCAGTATTTTATTATTATTAAATCATATTTCTTTTGCAATTAACGATTCAATAATTGTGACTGTCATAATAGAAATGAAGTAAAGGATTAAAAACTTGCATGCAAATAATTGGGGATAAAATTAAGACGTTTTGAAATGTTGCACTCTTTTTCCCTCAAATGATTAAGAACCATTTATACATATGCTGATCAGTAAAGCACGTGCTAATCCACGTTTGTTGCCAAAACTCTTCTTCCCCTCCCCGAAGCGATTTTTTGGACTTTTAAAACATTATAAATATTATTTATTTATCTACTTAAGCTTACACATCTCACCCCTAGGAAAGAATTTATTTGGACGGAGCAGTCTACGAATTCATTAATACAATCTATATAAAAATATGATTGTTTGTTTGTTCTTGATCAATGTTGTTGAAATGTGGCACGCGTGCTCTTCAAAGCATGAGGAAAAGCACTCTCAACTTTTCACAGTAAAAAATTTACTTAAAAATTATGTATGTGTTTGTCGTTTTTCCGATATACCTTCTAAAAATATTTCACAAAAATGATTTTTTAAAAATATTTTTCGGTCTTATCAAGCAACAAAGTTGGCATCTTAAATGATTATGTAATCTGTGTTAATGCTGCACCCAGGAAGTCCAATATTCGAGGCGAACAAGCAACTCTCAAAGGGTTACTGGTTACAAACAAATATGCAAACATAAGACAGGCATCAGTACTGGATCGCTCAATATGAAACCAGAGGGAGTGGAAAACCTTAAACTTTCTCGTATACTCATTTCTCAAAAACTCTCGTATAAGGTGTCATTTTCCTGCATCCTCGCGCGGATAAAAATTTCGAATCTGCTCTATGCCCGGAATGCCACGAGTTTCCCCTCGACACGTATAAACAAAAAAAACAAAAGGAAATAAAATAATCCAAGCAGGATCAGTATTCGCCAAAAGGTGAAAAAAGGAGCCAAAAAGAAAGGAAAAAGAGCCAAGCAGGAGTCATTACGCATAAGCTTTATGTCATGAAGCCGCTTAATAGTGTGCACAGAAATTGATCCAGTATGTATGCGCGTCACCTCAATAGTTAGAAAATGGAATATGCAATTTAACCTCCTTTTTTTAACCGATTCAAACGAAAATTGGGCACAGATCTATAATTAATGTTAGAATACGTCACATCAAATTTTATTTATCTAAGTCAAAGGGTTTAAGAGTTATAATTTTTACAATTATGCGACTACACATATCGATAGACAGTCAGCCTCTTGACGGATTTGGCCCAAAATTTTATACGGGCCTACAATTCTGATGACAAAACTGTGTACCAGATTTTATCCATCCAGCTACTTAAGTTTTTGAGTCATAGAGTTCGCATGAATGTGGGCAGACAGACTTTCCGTGGACGGAATTTGTCCAAAATTTGAGAGAAACCTACAAATTATGTCTAAAGATCTCATACCAACTTTTATCCTTGTAGCTTTAATAGTTTTCTAGCCCAGTCATATTTTGAAGTTGATTTTACTTTCTTAATTATATCATTCTCTTCTTTCAAGTAATTATAAAATTGGGCGCAAGTCATTCCGCTTAGACTCCGCTTAATGTGATCGCGGTTAATGTTATCATTCGCTTTATATTACAAAAAACATCTTGTCGGGAACCAACGTATTCAAATGTGCACACAATTAGTCGTTCAGTGTGATCTTTTAATGTTTGATGTTAGTTTTGAAGTAGAGGATTGAGCGATTCTTCATTTTCAACAAGCTTTAGCGACTAACGTTTGTAAAATTTCTCGATCGACTTGTAAAGAAACATTTGGGGGCCACTTTGCCCCACACATCTGAAGAATTTCGCGGTGAAATTGTAAGATTCAAGTTAAATCACATTACAGACGCATAAAATCTACCCGGTGAAAAAAATCACTTAAAAGAAACTCCCAGCATTTTATTATTATTAAGTCATATGGCTTCTGGAATTAATGATTCAATAATTTTTACGGTCATAATAGAAATGAAGTAAAGTGCCTGATTAAAAACTTGCATGAAATAATTTGAAATAAAATTAAGATGATTTGAAATGTTTCACTCTTTTTCCCTCAAATGATTAAGAACCATTTATACATATGTTGATATGCTTTGTTTCAAAATAATTTTAATAACTCCACGTATATCTATAATAGAATTACGCTCCGAAATAGGTAACGCTCAGGGATTTGGCTACGTGCCAAAGAGGTTCAGACGGTCCGTCTACAAATTAACAAACACTACACACGGGATACTGTTTTGTTTCTGTGTTGAATTAATATGAAAATAGGAGCTATGACAGGGTTTTTTTAAAACTGAATTTAGTAATTTCCTTTCTTTATTTATTTTATGTTGATTCATAGACGCGGAACTCCGTCAACATCAAAAAGAAATTATAATAGAATCATTTTTTTTCCATTTCTCGGAGATCTTTACTTTAGTTTCCGTGAAAAAGGTTCTTTCTTTTTCCTACTTAATTTTGGAATTGGATATTTATATATTTTGCAAAACGAAAGTTAGTGTCAATTCATTCATCATTTCTGTTTCCCATGCTTTTTTTATTATTTCTTAAGCACTCTGCCAATGTGCATGAGATTTTCTACTGCAACTTTCGTTAATAAATATGTGACAATCATAACTGAGCAATTGATGGCAAGCAAAAAGACCATCTCAGACGGGCACAAATCTTCTAGTTTATGATAGTCATTAGCAACTGGCATATACCGGCAAAGAAAGCGGAATTTGCATCTTTAAAATTTCTCTCTTTAGAAATCTGTTTTAGTGTCAAAACATGCTTTCCGTACAAATTATAATTTTTTCAGTAGGGAAAGATAACGAAAGTGGAAGAGGAGGGGTAACGGTTTCTAGTATTGTATTTGTGCAATGTATTTTTTTAAATTCTTAATATTCCAGCTATATTTTTCGAGACAATGCGTTAAGCAATACAACAGTTTCTGACGAATCAATTTGGGCCGAATAAATAAGAGTTTCTCATATTTTGAACAATATCAGTTAAAATTTAGTTTTTAATCCTACGAAGCTACTCAAAATCTCTATCTGTACTATCTAGTAAATTAAAAGAAAATACTTTTTAGATCAGTACTTACTCCATAGAGAGGAATATGGCGAATCACTGTGCCTTCAGAATTTTTTACATAGATAATAATAACAGACCTGTGGAAGAAATAATGTTATTAGAAATTAAATTAAAGGATTTTCCTTTGAATGAAAATCCATTGATTTAATGAGTAATTTCCAAATCAAAATCATTTAAGAAATTTTCGTAATAATAATTCATCCAAAGGTTCACAATAAAATAAATAACTTACTGATTTTAATCTAATTATTTAGTCTGCCTCTATATATATTTTAATAAAGCCCGCAAAACTTATTTTTTGAAAAAATAAGTCTATTAATTGAAGCACAAGAAACAAATGAAATTTTTGCATATTTTCCTACATTTTTAAGGCTTTTATAGGAATTTGAATATAGAGAAAACTTAATTTTATTTTGGTAAATCATATGAATTATTATATATTACTATATTTGATAGATTCCGCTTAAAGAAATTCCTTGGTCTGAGAAAGTAACGAAATATGAATCTGTAATTAATTTGATTATTGTTTAATAATAGAATAAAACATGCTCACGTTGGAGAAATATTTGAATAAACATTTCAAAGTTCCATGCACGTGATAAATCAAAGTTTTGAAACATGAATTTCTTGTTACAGCAAATTATTTTTGGTTAAATATGACATCTTGAAAAAAGTTATTCAGTGTTGTATTAAGGATATGCGGCTTAAAGTAGTATCATTTGCAGTTATCGATCCTTTTCCAATCGAGTATTATGTACTTCATCCGACCGATAATTTACTGTATAAATTCAGTAACGTTTCTCTATATTTTCTTTCTTTAAGTATATAGCTGCGTTTCAAACAATTTAGAAAAGTGAGCAGCTATATATTTCACCACAAGAAGCCTCAAAAGGGACACACTCTTGATAGTAGAAAGATGTCTGCTTCACGAATGTTGTTAGATTTTTCTAAACAATGCTGAAAATCATTTATATCTCTCTGAATATATTTATCTCTTACAAAAAATTTGTGACACTTTTTGCTGTGCAAGTGTAGCTAAATTGGAGGAATGCCAGAAGAAGAAGAAAGAAAGCACTTGTAAATTAAATGCGTTAAACGGCGCTTTTAAGTCAGAAATTTGATACTTTGCATAATATCTAAGTGTGTAAGTAAAAGTTATTATGATACATAAAATAATGCTTTTTATATGTACAGATCTTCTTTGTCTTTTGTTGAGAAATTCCGGGCTAAGAGAAACTATATTTGGCGTAATGCAAGATTCTTACAGAAAAATTTCCCAAATATTTTGAATCCATTTCGAATCAAGTCCTTAGCCCTTGATAAAATGGACTAGAAAAGATTACTTATTTGATTCATTCGATTTCCTCTGACTTTATCTTAGTTTTTTTTACTTTCTTTGAATGATTTTGATTTCCATTGTTCTTTGTTTTTTTATGCTGCTGCAACTGCGCGATACTTAAACATTGCATAAACTTTATTATCTAAATTATATTGTTTAAATTTTGTTATTTTGTTGTTTCTGTTTAAATTTTAAGTTAAATTTATTATTTTTAATATTTATTCTACTTCTTCTTGTTGATTCTTCTCAGGCTTTCTTATCATACACGTATTTTGAATTTTCATACGTTTTCCTAGTTATTTTTAAAATCTTAACAGGCATATGGATAAAAAGCCTATTAGTCGTCAAATGGTATCAAAGAAACGGAAAAAGAAATACTTACCAAGTAATTTCTTCTAGCTGTAATATAAATTAAAATAAATAAAGATATTGAACACACATTTATACTCATGTGTAAGAGAATAATTATTTTATTAAATAATCTGTAGTAAGATTTATTAATGTGATTTATGTAACAGAAGCGGAGAAATTTATATAAATTGTGTCCGTATTGTCATGGTGGGTTTCCAGATTTTTGTAGTTCCCCCAAAAAATGGCTGTGACATTTCCACTGCATGAAAGAGCATCTCAAAGAGTTTCAGAAATGTAGAGAGGTCTCATGATTCTAACTACCAGTTCCCTTAAGTCTTCATGGAACATTCGACGATATTCACTTCGTACGCGCCACATCAATTCGAATTTTTCAAGCAAACGGACGTCGCTTGACTCACGTGACTACCTACACACACAGAACGACACTTCTCCACAATTACGACACTCTGAGATATTCCTTTTTGCAATAAAAGTATCATAGCTGTATTTTCGTTTGTTTGGGAACTAGCTTCTGTTTAGTTATTAAATTGAATTAACCAAACTATATAAGAATTCTGGACAATATTTTATCTTTATCTTAAAAGGAAATTTCAAGGACTAGAAAAAAATTCTAATTAAATACGACTTGAGTGTGAAATTTTCCAATTAGTCAAGTGCCATTGTACGGATTGATTATATATATAAAAAAACTTTTCTGATCAAACATACCGTTTGAGGGAACGGAATAAAATTTTAAAGGCAGGTAGGGGAAAGTGATGTAAAACAGGGTAGCTAAGGTTCTAAGACTTGTTGGAGCTAAAATATTCAACATAGATCTTGACAAATTTTACTAAAATATCCATTGTTTATCGGAGTACAATATATCTTTAAAAGAATAGTCACAATTTCATTACTTTTTTTATTAATGCTTTTTTATAAAAATAAAAGGTTTAAAAAATACCCGGTTTTAGCCCAATAATGGGGTAAAACCGGGTAAACATGTCAGCGTTATGGGAAATTAGGAAAACTTTATTTTCAGTGGAAAAGTTGCAATCATTTTTATATGACAATTTAAGAATATTAGTTACAAGATTCACATGTAAAGCAGTTGTCTTCTTCCTGCGCTGTTGCAGCTTTAGTGGGCTCAGATAAAGCAGGTTTACATTGGCTTAACCCTTCTTCTTTATTTAAATTAGAAAATACATCATTAAAATATAAAAAATCAGCGTCTGATGTGTTTTTATCGTCTTAATCGGAGGAATCATCTCTGATTTTTCCGGTCTTATGCCTCTTTTAGTACCCGGCTGTACACTGAGTGCAGAGGTTATGAAAAACGAAATCGAACAGCGCAATTATTGGTGTAAATTTTTATTGTTTAAAAGGATACGAATCCGTACTAAACTTATAATAATCTTGACATAATATAGTTTTCATAACTTTAATGAGTTTTAATTAAGAGTAATTTAAAATCAAACGAACATTAGAGAGTTCACGACTTAAAAGAAATAAACCTTCACAGATGCAGCGAAATCAACAGCTACAACAAGCCATTATGACAGTTCCTTTTTCTTGACAAGTAGAGTTTATACCTGTTTCTTTCCGCCAGATAGGAAAAATAATAGCACCAGAATCAAGGGTTCTCGGTTTTACCCCACTCTCCCCTATAATTCGGTATGCGCTCAAGTATAATGCGAAAAACTATAGTTCAGCTCACACAGTTGCGGATGCAGAGAATTTTTTCGAAATATTCAAAAGAATCACCTACTTTATTCAAGCGTCATCTTCACAGTAAAAAACTTTAAAATGGAGTTGGAATTGTATTTTTATAATGAAAAATGGCGGCTCTAGGCAGGGACAATAAAAAGCGAAAACAACAACCCTGGCGTTCACCAGAATACGAATTGTTTTTCCTTTTACATCACAGTCCATACCGTGTCTTCTGGTCTGAGCCTAGCATACTGAATCTCACTCGAAACCAGAAGAAGATACAAATGTATGTAGATTTTCATCTCAGACGTAGGACACCGTCATGACTGATGTCATCATCCTACGCTAAGCAAAAAGCACTTCGATTTGAGTAATTCTTCCTCTTTGGCCCTTGCAGTGAAACAACGGGGCGAAATGATAAAACTTTATTACCTGAATGGACAAAATGCCGCAGAGACGTTGGTATATCCAGTAGAAACCAGCATCTACGTAGAGGTCTGTGTTCCGTGCAAACTGTGCGGGATTGGATATGAACATTTTAAGAAACTGGTTGCATTTGCGATCGATCTCTTCCTGGTTGACCTTCCATTTCCGTTGAGGGTTTTGCAGAAATGCACCTGGTGATAGAAGTAGATGGTGATGCAAACGCAAAAGTTGTTTTACGCGTGCTGGGCGTGCCGAATTCTATGGTCCGCAAAATACTGAGCTCGGATCTTCGCATTTTTCCGTATCGGTTTTAGCGTGTTCAAATACATCAAGCGGATGTTGAGTGATGATTGGATTTTGATAGTGCATTTTCATCCAGTATGACGCTGACAACAGCTGGCTTTTATGCATTCTTTGAATAGACAAGGCAGCTTTCTCGATGACTGGTAAAGTTAATTAAAAAACTGTGCAAACCGAGCAGTATCAAATCTCCATGCGCACTTCCGTTGCATGAAACAAAAGTCAAAAGTAACTGTATGATGCGGGATAAAATGCACCTTCGTCCTTGGTTATTACTTCCGTTTAAAGAGATTACTTTCCAAAGTCTACGAACGTGTACGGTAACGAGTGCTCATAATGAATCAATGTGGATCGATTACGTCATTCTGAATTTACAACAACGAAATGTTCTGTCTAACGTCGTGTGGATGTAAGATGGGTCCCGCATTTAGGTTCTTCTCTCAAACGCTTGTTAACGCAGCACTTTGGTGACAAAACTATCCAACCATTTCATGTTTTCGTGGCAGTCAATATCACTGAAGCTTACTCCAATGGATTTCTGACAGTGAGGATACCTGAAATCCAAAGTTCACGCATAAAATCCGAAAACTGTGTCTGATTTTAAAGATGTCATTCAATGTGAGTTTCAACATATTCCTGTTCACATGCTCTTGTTGTAGTATCACCATCTGCCACATACAAAATGTCATCGTTTGGAGGGCGGACAAGTCGAAAATTTATGAAACAAGAAAATGTTTGCTTTCCTATTGCTTCTCTGTCTGTTATTGATTGTTGTCACATTTATCTTCGTTTATGTCTAATGCCACCATTTTTCGCGCTACAAGCACCATACCATTCTAAGTTGTTTACTGTAAGCATCACGTTTCCGTGAAAAAAGTAGGTTTTGTCGTTTAAAAATTTCAACATTTTATGACGGCAACTGTGACTGTGACAGTTGATGTTTTCGTATCATTCTTGAGTGCGTACCTATCATATCAGTATTCCAAATTTTTTTCCTTTACCTCGAATGGTATACTCGGCAGGGAGGGGATCGGCAGAGTTTTTTTCCTATTTACCCTGTATATATATATATATATGAAAATTAATTTTAAAACCACTTACAGTTTGATAACTTCACAATTAAACTTCCTCGTATCACTATCTTATTACTTCTTTTGCTGAAGTCATATGAAAGATTAATCAGAATATAAAAAGAAGTCATTCCACGTTATCTTGCTTACCTCAATGCCGTTAAATTTCCTCTCCTTCATTATATACTTATACTGAAGCTTCCTTAAAAAGAATAAAACGTTGCATAATGAATTATTAGAAAGAAAAGAATTTTTAATAATTGCTTCAAAATTAACTAAGAGCCTGACGCTCCTACCACGCATCCTTAACTAATAAATATTACAAAGTAAATGAGTGTCTTCAATCAGAATTGTTGAGATTAAATAATTAAAAATAAAATGTTTTGATATGCAGATAGAAATATTCCAAATATGTTAAAATAGATTTCCGAACGAATCATGGGCAAACTAATGGATTTCGCTCAAAAATCTACCTACAAATCTTTATAGGATGCGTTTTAAAGACGAGGCAGTCAGTTGCAAAGAGAAAAACTATCAGAAATTTCAGAAAGTTAAGTTTTCGTAAAATTTTTTTTCCAATTTTTTAATAAATTTGTAAAAAAAAAATATACTTAATTTACAACAATACTTTCTATTTTTACAATGAAATCAAACCGTTTTCATTATTTAAATAAATACTTAATTGCGTGTTTGTCTTAGATAGTTCATTTTTACTTTTTTTTCTCATTTCTGAAGACGATTTAGGAAAGTAATTGATGTTGAGGCACAATGATACACTCACATGACGCGTATCAATGTGCCCCGGAGTCAATTGTATCAATCTAGGCAAAGAGCTTTTTTTACTTAAAGCAAGTGGTCACGCAAAATCAGCGCGAAATAACCTCAAAACTTAATATAGTTCGGAAAAATAAATGTTTTTCATACCTTTGGATGAGATTCCCTGGCAGTTAAACGTAACTAGTTAAAGAAATCACACAACACATACTTAGATTAAAATTTACTCAGAAGATTAGTGATTTGAATAATTTTAAAATTAACTTTTGACTAAACATTGCCGAAAAATATACCCTGTGCTAAGGGTTACAATGGCACATATATGAAGGGAAAGGAACATCTTGAGCCATTCCAATCGTCAAAATCTATGGACTGTGTCACTGTTCCTGCGGGTCAATCTACACCGACTCACCCTAGATTAAAAGATTAATAAAGTTTTAAAGTTCCTACAAATACTTTTTTTTATAAGGCAAAAACTATAATTTTTATGGTTATCATTTATTATTTTTTGTTTAAAAAAGTTGCGAAATCTTGTAATTCGTAAAGAATAAACTGATGAACCCGATTCCTTTATTTTGAATATCAATGTAAAATGTGACACGTCTGTGCACAACTGCATGTCCTGATGGTTTGCTCAGTGTTAAACACATGAAATAAATATACGTTTCGCTAAAATATTTACAAATATTTCAGATGGTAAGACATTTACATCGTAAAGTTTAGGAGAAGAGAACAAATGTAATATTCATTTAACCCCTTCCGTCTCGCTTCCGTCAAAATCACGGGGTGAGGTTTCGCGTTCCATTTCTCATGTTCGTGATATTTCCGGGCTGGAGTTTTCAAAAGTATCTCACCGAAAAGATTAAAAACAATATATTTCTTATACCCGAAAACATTTTTACTAAATAAAATTTTCTTATTTTACATAAAAAAGGGGCAGTAACAGATTATTTAATGTATTTGGAGATAGTTGGTTGTCACAATAACCCTGATTTTTGGATTTTCTGAAATATTAAATTTTCTTAATTTCCAGCTAAAAAAATTCCAAAAATTAAAAATGAATCTCTATATTGTTCATACACTTATTTTTATACAATTTTCTTGAATAAAAAATAGGCACTTTTTTTATTGTTTTCTTAAAAATTATGCGGTTGTTCAGTGGTTAAAATTAAAATTCGTTCAAGGTTAAAAATTAAAAAAAGAAATTTTGCAATTCTCCTAACTGTTTGGCGATTTATTTCGGATTATCTTTCGAAAATCTTCCAATTTCTTATCGTGCCAAACGTCTGCATTTAAATCCTAACACGATAACGCTTAACATGATTCTTAAATATTAACTTTAATCTTAAAAATTATACTTTCTCTTCTACTTATATGCATCTATGTAATATCTACTCTCTATATATTATAATATATTCTAGAATATATAATTATCTCTTCCAGAATATTAAACGACATCAATCAAACTTTTTTTCAAAGTTAAGAACAAAGAAAAAAAATATAAATTAATAAATAGAAATAGAAAATAAATAAAAATGAAAAAAAAAAACATTAGCAAATATCCCTGATATTCTATATTAATATCTGAATTAGAATGAATTTGTTACATGTTTTAGAATTCTATATAATTATCTGATATTCCATATTAATAATTGAATTAGAATAAATGCATTCATATTATGCACTTTGAATAGATTAATTAATATGATTAAATAAAAGATTCTGATCCATGGGATCGTATAAGTTTATCTTATTCTATATATATAAAAGGCATACACCATGACTCACTCCCTCATCAAGATATCTCCCGAAATTTGAAATTTGGTAGGTGGTTGTATTTTGGATAGTAAATGCTCATTAGGATTTTTCGAAATTTTAATTAGAATTTTAATCAATTAAAAATTAAATTAAATTTTTAGAGTTTCCTACAATAACTTTGGAGCATATTGTCGCACAAACTTTATTTTAACAGCATCTTGAAGTTTAAAAATTAGCTTTTCAATGACACCAATTTCATTTCCATGCGATCTTCTGTTAAATTTTAATCAAATTTTTAAAATGTTTTCGAACATAAATTCCAGCGGCAAAACAGGACAGAGCTTCGAAGGTCCTGGTTGTATTTATAGCACTGGAGGGGGGCAGGTTTGGTGAAGGGGAAGACTGTTGACTTACGGTCACAGTTCACACAGGGCGTCTAACGAGGCCGTGCGCGAAAAGGAAACAAACAACGGGCCTCAACGTTGGATTCGTGACGTTACAGTCGAAAGCTTCTCCGTATCTCTGTTGTTGATGTAGGAAATGCTCATGGAGACACAACAGAAGCACAAGATTTTCGACAGTTACTCATTACTGAATGAGGCTTTTATATTGACGTAAATATTAATATAAATATTAATACAGATTAATATAAATATTTGTTAAAAATTGCCCATGCGAAACAACTTATATTTCAAAAAAAAAAAATCTTTGACTCAATTTCAATTCTGGATCAGTTCAAGGCATGCTTTTGATAATGGATTATCCAGTCTCTTCAGAAAAATTGTGTCATAAATATATAAATCATTAGAAAACTGTATATTTTTTTATTTTATTAGTGTTATATCCTAGAGTTTTTTTCATTAAAAAAATTATTTCTTACAGATTCGATTAATTGAGTTGCATCAAATAAAAATCATAACTTATTATTAAAAAGAATAACTTATTATTCAAAAGAATAACCTATTATTCAAAAGAATAACTTATTATTAAAAAGAATAACTTAATATTAAAAAGAATAACTTATTATTAATTGATAAAAGAATAACTTCTTAGGTTGTACACACGATTTGAGATGTAGTTCACAGGGTTCCCTTGGCACATCTTGGTGAACATATTTCTATTAGTTCTATTGTTGACAGAAATTAACATGAAACATTGTACTATCAGTCGTTTAACAGTTTTAGGACCTTCAGAGTATGACAATGAAGGTCATCATCGGTTTGATTTTTCAAAGGAACTAATAGTCCATTGCAATTAGACCGAAAAATGGCAAATAGGGGAAAAAAATTATATAGTTTTGAAACTTTGGTCAAATACTTCTTTGACCTCAAGGATATCAGAACCGAAAAGTTTCCACCTCTCCGGGGGAGCTTCTGCCCCTAGGGGGAAAAACAGAAGTGAAGTGGAGTGTTAGGTCAGCTTTCCCTAGATGTCTTCAACCCTATACATTCAATGTTAGAAATGGTATTGATGAAAATCGTAGAGAATAAAATTCTGCGTCGAATGAGTACAAACACTATACATTTTGTTGCAGTAGTACCATTAAAAACACTTATCAAAGTTGCAATGATTTTTCAATTTTCAAAAACAAAATCATTATTCTTAGAAAAGACGACGCATACAATCAAATATTCGATCTAAATAAAGTTTGTATGTATAAGTATTTACTTTTGTAAGCACATGTGTATGTAAGAGCACCAATACCAGAGCGCTAGTGTGGTGTGGAAGTTAGGAGAGACAGTACAAATAGTCCATTGCAATGAGACCGAAAAACGACAATTAGGAGAAAATTTTATAAAGTTTTGAAACTTTGACAAATACTCTTCTGGCATCAAGGAAACGGAAACCGTAAAGTTTCCATCCCTTAGGGGGGAACTTCTCCCCCCCCAACCTCCCACGAACTTGCAATACCATCAAAGCACAAAATGATCGAACTCAGCTTATAAAACAATAATTGAAATTGCTTATTTATTAACTGCAATAAATTATTTTCATAAATATTCTAATTATATGTAGCCTCTTGCTGGCCATGTTTTATAATATCTTTGATTCAGTTCCAGAGCGACCAGTTGGTAACACTGACGACCTTTACTTCGTTCTTGATGGAGACTCTCTTATTCATCGTGTAATATGGCCAAAGCAAGAGACTTCCGGTGATGTTTACACCACATATATGTCTTATATCAAGAGGCATTACGGCGATGAAGTAATAGTTGTTTTTGACGGATATACCGAAAGCAGTGTTAACACAAAGTTATTGAACACCAAAGGCGAAGGATGAAGTTTACTTCAAGAGGAATAATTTTTAATGAAAGAACAGTTCTCCTTGACCCTCAGAGACAATTTCTAAGCAATCTTGCAAATAAGGAGCGTTTCAATTCGCAAACTTTCTAGCCACTTGGAGAACGTATGCATATGCACGTTTGTAGCAACAGGTGATGCAGAATGTACATATTGTGAAGACCGGTATAGAGACATATTAGAAGATTAAGAAACAAGTTTATGTAATAGGCCAAGATGTTGATATTCTTGTTTTACTTACTGCTCTTACTCCAGACTATATAGATATTCTCATGTTGAAAGAGGGTAAGTCAAAGATAGGCTTTATAGCTCTAAAGATCTGCAGAATTCTAATCTTGTGATCAATGCAAAAAAATCCATTACCTTCGATCATGCAATTAGAGGTTCTGACACAACCTCAGGGTTCTATGGAAAGGGAAACTACAAGCAGTGCAATTATTTAACCTCAGTAAATACCTGCAAGATATCCCTGTGATCTTTAATAACCCTAAATCAACTTACACTGATATTGAAAGAGCAGGAGAGAGGTTCATCATCGCATTCTACTACTCTCAGATGTCTCTATAGTGGTCTTCACAATATGTACATCAGCATCATCTGTTGCTACAAACGTGCATATGCTTACGTTCTCCAAGTGGCTAGCGAATTTGCGAAATGAAAAACTCCTTATTTGCAAGAGTGCTTAGAAATTGTCTCTGAGGGTCAAGGAGAACTGTGCTTTCAATAAAAATTATTTCTCTTGAGGTACGCTTCATCCTTCGCCTTTGGCGTTCAATAACCTTTGTGTTAACACTGCTTTCGGTATATCCGTCAAAAACAACTGTTACTTCATCGCCGTAATGCCTCTTGATATAAGACATATATGTGGTGTAAACATCACCGAAAGTCTCTTGCTTTGGCCATACTACACGATGAATAAGAGAGTCTCCATCAAGAACGAAGTAAAGGTTGTCAGTGTTACCAACTGGTCGCTCTGGAACTGTATCAAAGATATTATAAAACATGGCCAGCAAGAGGCTACATATAATTAGAATATTTATAAAAATAATTTATTGCAGTTAATAAATAAGCAATTTTAATTATTGTTTTATAAGCTGGGTACGATCATTTTGTGCTTTGATGGTATTGCAAGTTCGAGGGGGTTGGGGGGGGGGTGAAGATCCCCCCTCAGGGATGGAAACTTTAGGGTTTCCGTTTCCTTGATGTCAGAAGAGTATTTGACCAAAGTTTCAAAACTTTATAAAATTTTCTCCTAATTGTCGTTCTTCGGTCTCATTGCAATGGACTATTTGTACTCTCTTTCCTAATTTCCATACCACACTAACGCTCTGGTATTGGTGCTCTGACATATGCATGTGCTTACAAAAGTGAATACTTATACATACAAACTTTATTTAGGTAGAATATTTGATTGTATGTGTCGTCTTTTGTAAGAATAATGATATTGTTTTTGAATATTGAAAAAATTATTGCAACTTTGATAAGAGTTTGTAATGGTTCTACTGCAAACAAATATATAGCGTTTGTACTCATTCGACGCAGAATTTTATGCTCTACGACTTTCATCTATACCATTTCTAACATTGAGTGCATAGGGTTGAAGACATCTAAAGAAAACTGACCTAACACTGCACTTCACTTCTGTTTTCCCCCCTATCGGCAGAAGCTCACCCCGGAGAGGTGGAAACTTTTCGGTTCTGATTTCCTTGAGGTCAAAGAAGTATTTGACCAAAGTTTCAAAACTATATAAATTTTTTTCCCTATTTTACCTAATTGCAATGGGCTATAAGGTAACTATTTCTTTATGTTTTGAAAATAAAGAGGTTGTCATGAATTCTTGAATAGTATTGTCTTGTTTATTGGCATTTTCTGCATTTCCTAGCAGTTTTCCACCTTGGTAATTTAAACCCGGGTTTACATAAATTTCTTCATTAAAAAAAACAGATAAATGTTTCATGGGGTGATAATATTTCATTCTTTTTTTGAAGGTACATAATATGATTATTATTGGAAACACTACTTGGGCACTTTAAAGCATTATATATATTTTAATGTATACATGTTGAGGTATAATTAGAATTTTTGAACTACGTATGAAACTATCAGCAGTAGGATAGCAAAATAAAAAAAAATTCTGCAAGAAAAAGAATATCAGTAGAATAAATGTGTTTAGTTGACAATGTTAATTTTAGTTGTTCAATTATAACACTGAATTATAAAGTGCTATCACTGTCATCTTGCTCAGAACACCATGTTTCATCAAATGTATTGAATTTTCTATTTTCTAGTTTGGTTCGAATGCAGATAACCAACTCAGCAAACAATGAAATTTTGTCCATCGATCACATTTATTATGCTCTCCCAATATAAAATGCTAAGACTTGGTCTTGAACAACACAGAATCAGGCCAAATTTCTACAGTTAAATCCTTATAGATTTTCATGGAAACAACAACACCATTACGGTAACTATGTGGCGTAAAATTTCGTTCTGCAAGGAAGTCACAGTTTTTCTCCCTATTTTAGTCTTTTGCCGCTGACCAACACTTACTATGAAATGTGTATCTATAATCCATATCTTATCCTAATCCTTAATAATATAATAAATGCGAATATGTGTCTGTCTGTCTGCCTATTTGTTATTCTTTCACGACCAAACTACCTAACCGATTTGGATGAAAATTGGCAGAGGCAGCTTGAAAACCAGGAACGGACATAGGAGATGTGAGTTAATCATAAATTCAATATTTTTGACTGCAGACAACAATTAAATAATTAGCAAAGTCCATTGAAACAGCGATTCTCGATGAAGATTATTTTATTTTTCAATTAACTGTCACGTGATTCTTCGGGAAAGCGAAAACAAGTGGAATAACTAACTTTTAAAATCAACTTTCACTTGATCTTTTTTCCGCCGTAACTTCGTAACCAATTGTCTGACAAAAATATTTTTATGCCATCTTAAAGTTCAAACATCTAAAGTTAGTTAAAAATAAAGTTCATGCACCTTTTCATTTAAACCAATTTTATTTCTGTGACATGTTTTCTTCTATTTTAATTAATTTTTTAAAGTTTAATAGCTTTTAATTACGTGCACACAATTTTGAAGAAACGCAAATTTATAACTTCTCCGTTAATAGGCAACAGTTAGACTCTAAACTAATTTACCTTTATTTTGGAAAATTTCGCTTATGTTTATAAATATCTATAATATAAAGCAGAAATTACATGCATCTGTTTGTCGGACGGTCACAAGAACTCCTCCTAAACGGTGAATGGTATCAACCTGAAATTTACATACGACATTCTGCAGCATATTTCTAGGTCAACGGTACTATTTTCAACTTTAAGAGTTAATTAGTTCTTAAAATATTTAATTAAATATCGAAAATTAGCCCCTTATAAGCCTAATGCTTAGAAGTGCTTTGCTGTTTTGTCTGATTGTTATCAAGGTTTAAATATATATTTTATACTATATACGCAATTTCAAACAATATTTTTTATTCTTCTAGAAATAAATTCAAGCCAAATTACTGTTTCGCTCGCGGGCTTTTGCCAGTGTTAAAGTTAATATAAGAAAATATTGCTTTCTCTGACCATAAACCACAAAGGTGACTTTTCACTTCCGGTTTCCTGTTGTCGTACCATTTACAGCTTTTAATATGGTTATACAGTGATCCAATGACTTTAGTGAATTATTCTCTCGATGTTTTGTTTAATTTTCACAAATTTTCAACTGCTCCTAATGAGTGCGTGCCAAGCCTTCAAGACTACTTAGTCCTTTTCCAATCGTATGAAGAGGAGAAAGGGGAGGGGGAGAGATGTTCTAACGGTCTATTTATCGCGAGAACTCCTCCTAAACTGTAAAGAGTCTTGACATGAAATTTACACATGCCATTCTTGGGTCCGTTCTTATATTAATTCTACTCTTTCAATCTTTCAAACAAAATTATTTCCTAAGATACTTAATTACATAACGAAAATTAAGCAAAATTTTCGGCGTTTTCTCTCTGTTTTTCGCCAATAATTTCAGAAAAATATATTGCACGTAGATTATTTACATAACATCTTAAAGAGCAGAAAATCATCTTTTTAATGATTTCAAATTAAATGTTATGCGTTCTTTTTCTTGATTTAATGAACATTTCACATTTATTTCATACACAATTTATAACAATGCCTTGTTATTGTAATTAAATTCAAACCATTGATCGTTTTATCAAACATTTAATTCCGGTATTTTTGCCATTGTCAATGTTATGATAAAAATATTGTTTTCTTTGAACGCTAAAAGAAAGGCAGACATTTTATTTAGCTTTTATTTCGTAGCATATACTTCTTACAATATGTTTGCGCCACAATATAATGATGTTAATTACTCTCTTTCCGCGATGCATCGTTTAATTTTACAAATTTTTAATGATGTGTGTGTTTAAAATCCTTCAAGAAGATCAAGATTTTCTTCAACCTTTAATAAATAGGGGACACCGGCGAATTAAATGAATGCATGTTTAAAGACATCTTCGCTATGGGAGCATGTCAAAAAATATAAACTCACTACGATTATGAGAGTTCAACTGCTCAACGACACTGAATCAGGACGATTCTTTTTAAAATTGTTGAAGGTCGGTATAAAGCAGATTTAAAAGAAGTATTAAATTGAGCGGGGGATTTTTAAAAATTGTTCATATCACAGAGAAACTGGCAAGCAAGGTTTATCCTGCACTACAAGCTAATATGAGGAATAGAGAATGGTTGATGAATGGGTAATTTTGACACATACTAATGAAAGTGTAGGACAGACAAATAGAAAAAAATATATGTCACAAATAGAGTGAGGTATTACAGAATATCCATCTGTAGATACGGTAATGGGCATTAACAAGGAACATCATATCCAGTAGAGCTCTTCAACATCTTAGAATTGTCAGGGGCCCTTTCCGACAAGCCGAGATTGAAAGTCGGTGTGCCAGTACTAATAATACGTAACCTCGATATACCGAGACTACGCAATAGCACACGGTTACAAATTACAAACCTAGTACCAAACGCCGTGAAAGCTACTGTTAAAACTGATATAGGGAGAAGGGAGAGTGTTTTAATTCCACGGCTTCCGATAATTCCAAAGGATGTATCATCTCTGTTCAAAAAGTAACAATTCCCTTTAAAAATAGCATTTGCGAGGCTCAGGGCCAGACACTGAAAATGACAGGGAGAAACCATATTTTTCGCATGGGCAAATATATGTGGCGTGTTCAAGTGTGTCCAGCCCACACAACCTATACATCCGTGCAAATAACGGTATACAAAAGTGTGTTAGCATTGAAAACAAATTACATATTTATATCAGCATACATGAACAGTACACTCCTGTAAGCCGTCCAATTAAGTATTATCAAGCGTCAGAACTTCTATTTTCCCCTTTCAAATTGCAACAAAAAATTTACATTCGTGAATTAAAAAAAATAATAATTGAAATTCTTCGCTCGCAAAGTCGAGGGTAACAGCTAGTAATATAATAAATGCGAAAGTGTGTCTGTCTGTCTGTTTGTCACGCTTTCACAGCCAAACTACCTAACCGATTGGGATGAAAATTGGCAGAGGTGCAGTTTAAAACCCTGGAACAGACATGGGATATGTGAATTTATTATAAATTCAATATTTGTGACTACAGACAGCAATCAAATAATTAACAAAGACCCATTGATTCCGCGATGTGCGATAAAGATTATTTTATTTTTTAATAAACTGTCACGTGATCCTTAAGGAATGCGTAAACAAAATCAACTGTCACGTGATCCTTCAGAAAAGCGCAAGCATGTGAAATATCTTATTTTTAAAGTCAGGCATCACGTGATCTTGCTGAGAAAAGAAATAAATAATTAATTTGTGGAATAATAACTGCAAAATTGACGCCGGGACAGAAATCTAATGATAGATATGATATAGTTTCAAGAGATTTTAGATTAAAATTTAAAAAATAATATCCATATGCTGAATTCTTAATAATATAATAAATGCGAAAGAGTGTCTGTCTGTCTGCTTGTTACGCTTTCACGGCAAAACCACCAAACCGATTTGGATGAAAGTAGATTGAAACCCATTATTTGGTAATCAACTGTCACGTTATCCTTAAGGAATGCGTAAACAAAACTGTCACGTGATCCTTCAGAAGAGCGCAAGCATGTGAAATAACTTATTTTTAAAGTCGAGCATCACGTGATCTTGCTGAGAAAATAAATAAATTATTAATTTGTGGAATAATAACTGAAAAATAGACGCCGGGAAAGAAATCTAATGTTAGATATGATATAGTTTCAAGAGATTTTAGATTAAAATTTAAAAAATAATATCCATATGCTGAATTCTTAATAATATAATAAATGTGAAAGTGTGTTCGTCTGTCTGTCTGTTTATTACGCTTTCAGGAAAAAACTACAAAACCGATTTGGATAAAGATTGGCAGACTTTTAGTTTGAAACCCAGGAATGTGGACATAGGATAAGTGATTTTATATTAAATTAAATATTTTTGACTACAGACAACAATTAAATAATTAACAAAGCCCATTGACTCAGTGATTCTCGATGAAGATAATTTTATTTTTCAATCAACTGTCACGGTAGATTCACGCCAAATTACTGATTTTATTTTTCAATCAACTGTCACGGTAGATTCACGCCAAATTACTGTTTCGCACGCGAGCTTCTACCAGTGTTAAAGTTAATATAAGAAAATATTGCTTTCTCTGACCATAAACGACAAAGGTGACTTTTCACTTCCGGTTTCCTGTTGTCGTAGCATTTACAGTTTTTAATACGGTTACACAGTGATCCAATGACGTTAGTGAATTATTCTCTCGATATTTTGTTTAATTTTCAGAAATTTTGAACTGATCCTAATGAGTGTGTGCTGAGCCTTCAAGACTACTTAGTTCGTTCCTATCGTAGGAAGAGGAAAAGGGTGGGGTGGAAAGAGGTTCTAACGGTCTATATGTCGCGAGAACTCCTCCTAATGTCTGAATAGTCTTGACATGAAATTTGCACATGTCATTCTTGGGAAATCACATTTTTAGCATTCGCAACTATATGTGGCGTGTTCACGTGTGTTCAGCCCACACAACCTCTAAATCCGTGCAAATAACATAGTATACAAATGTGTGTTGGCATAGATAAACAAATTACATAAATATATCAGAATACATGAACAGTACACTCCTGTCAACAGTCCAATTAAGTTTTATCAACCGTCAGAACTTTTACATTCCTCTTTCAGGATGCAACAAAATATTTACATTCGTGAGTTAAAAAATTAATAATTCAAATTCTTCGTGCAAGAAGTCGCTAACGTAACAGCTTGTAATATAATAAATGTGAAAGTGTGCCTGTCTGTCTGTTTGTTACGCTTTCACGGAAAAACTACCAAACCGATTTGGATGACAATTGCCACAGTTGTAGCTTGAAACCCAGGAGCGAACATAGGGTAGGTGAAATCACGTTAAATTAATTGTTTTTGACTACAGATAAAAATTAAATAATTATCAAAGAATGCCCATTGACTCCGTGATTCGCGATGAAGATTATTTTATTTTTCAATCAACTGTCACGTGATACTTCAGGAATGCGAAAACATGTGGAATAAATTATTTTTAAAATCAACTATCACGTGATCCTTTTCACCGCTGTAACTTTCGAACAAATTGTCCAATAAATATTATTTTTTAACCATTTTAAATTTAAAGATATTACCTTTCCGATGATACCAATTTATTTCCTGTGACATTTTTCCTTCAATTTTCATTAATTACGTGCAGACGATTTCGAAATAACGCAAATTTATAGCTACTCCATTGCTAGACAACGGTTATACTTTGAACTAATGTACCTTTATTTTTGAAAATTTTGGTTATGTTTATAAATATCTATAACATAAGGCAGAAATTACATGTATTTGTCTGTCTGTCAGTCACAAGAACTCCTCCTAAACGGTGAACGATATTGACATGAAATTTACACACGACATTCTAGAGCACATTTCAAGGTCAAAGGTGCAATTTTCAACTTTCAGAATTAATTAGTTCTTAAGACATTTAATTAAATAACGAAAATTAGCTGCTTTTAAGCCTAATGCTTAGATGTTTTTTGCCAATAACTTCTGAAATATTTATTAGACAACAATTATTTTTTTGCCATTTTAAAGACCAGAAAATGATCTTTTCAATGCTATTAATTCCATGGCGATGAAATCTTTCTCTGACTGTTTAAAATATATTTTTAACGCAATTTCTAATAATACTTTTTATTCTTATAGAAATAAATTTAAGCCAAATTATTGTTTCGCGCGCGGGCTTTTGCCAGTGTTAAAGTTAATATAAGAAAGTATTGCTTTCTTTTACCGATAACAACAAAGGGGACTTTACACTTCTGGTTTCCTGTTGTAATAGCATTTAGAGCTCTTAATACGGTTAACAGTGATCGAATGACGTTAGTGAATTTTTCTCTCTATGTTTTGTTTAATTTTCACAGTGAGGTATTACAGAATATACATCTGTAGATACGGTAATGGGCATTAACAAGGAACATCATATCCAGTAGAGCTCTTCAACATCTTAAAATTGTCAGGGGCACCTTCCCACAAGCCGAGATTGAAAGTCGGTGTGCCAGTACTAATAATACGTAATCTCGATATACCGAGACTAAGCAATGGCACACGGTTACAAATTACACACCTAGCTCCAAACGTCATGAAAACTACTGTTATGACTGATGTAGCGAGAAGAGAGAGTGTTTTAATTCCACGCCTTCCGATAATACCGAATGGTTTATCATCTCAGTTCAAAAGGTAACAAATGCCTTTAAAAATAGCATTTGCAAGGCTCAGGTCAGACACTGAAGGTGTTAGGCGTACATTTCGAACAACCATATTTTCGCACGGCCAATTACACTAAAGAGCAATAAACTGGTACAAGCGTGCAAGTAACGGAGATACGAAACCAATCATCGTAACCCGATGCGGTAGGCAACGCCTATATAAGACAACAGATGGCTGACAAATGTATTAGATCGGTTCGTTCTGCTGCAATGGCTTGTTTTCAAGATTTAAGTGACTTTGAACGCTGCGTTATAGTCGGCGAACGAGAGATGGAACATAGTATCTCCGAAGTAGCGATGAAATTTTTATTTTCGCGTACGACCATTTCACGAGTGTACCGTAAATATCGGGTATCCGGTAAAACATTAAATTTCCGCCATCGGTGCGGCTGGTAAAAAGACCTTGAAAAAACTGGACCATTGACGTCAGACGTGAATCCTTAAACGAGACAGTGTTGGAAAACAGAGAGACAGCAAAGTACGCAAAAAGACGAGAGAGTCCATTTTTCTTCTAATAAGATGCATTTATTAGGATTGAGTTCATCTTCTTGATAAACATTAAAAGAAAACTTCTAAATTATTATATACAGAAACACTATGTTCTGCAGCAGCAGCATGATGAGCACTCCGTTCACGCTATGTCGACACAAGTGATTACATGATAGAATCGGATCATACACAGAGAAAACGCAGGCTTTTTATATACGACAACATCATGACTTAATACAGAAAATGACGTCATACTGATAAACAAAGTTCCACCTTGCGGCATGGGAATAATCAGAAAATTGAGTTACCTTACGGCACGACCGATAAGCTCCAACAGACAGACGTACAATACTTCCTCAAATTACCGCGGATTTGAATGATGCGGCATCTACAAGTGTCAGCGTCCGAACTATTCAACAGACTGTTATTAATATGGGCTCTCAGAGCCGAAGGCCCACTCTGTACCGTTGTTGACTGCACAAAGCTTTACTCCTCTCCTGGGCCCGACAACACTACCATTGGACTGTTGATGACTGGAAACACGTTACCTGGTTTGACGAGTCTCATTTCCAATTGTATCGGACGGATGCACGTGTGCGAGTATGGAGACAACTTCGTTAATCTATAGACCCTGTTTGGCAGCAGGGGACTATTCAATCTAGTGGGGCCTCTGTGACGGTATGGGATGTGTGCAGTTGGCGTGATATGGGACCCCTAATACGTCTAGAGACGACTCTGACAGGTACTTAGACATCATACCGATCACCTACACTCATTCATGTCCATTGTGCATTCCGACGGATTAGGACAATTCCAGCAGGACAACGCGACACCCCACGCGTCGAGAGTTGCTACCAAGTGGCTCCAGGAACACTCTTCTGACTTTAGACACTTCCATTGACCAACTAAATCCCCAGAGATGAACATTATTGAAGAGATCCGGGATGCCTTGCTGCATGCTGTGGAGAAGAGATCTCCACCACTTCAAACTCCTGTGGATTTGCTGACTGCCCTGCAGGATTCATGGTGTGAATTTAATCCAGGATACTTTCAGACACCAATCGAGTCCATGAAAAGTCGTTTTGCTTCACTTCTATGTGCTCGTGGGGGCCCGACAAGATAATAAGAAGGTGTACCAGTTTTTTCGGATCTTCAGTGTATATGTGGCGTGTTAACATATGTCCAGCCCACACAACCACTATATCCGAAAAATAATGTGGTATACAAAAGTTTATTAATACAGATAAACAATTTACATATCTAATATCAGCAAACATGTACAGTACACTCCTGTCAGCAGTCCAATTAAGTAATATCAACCGTCAGAACTTTTACTTTCCCCTTTCACAATGCAACAAAAAATTTAACAGCTAAATGTAATAAATGCGAAAGTATTTCTGTCTGTCTATTTGTTACGCTTTCGCAGCCAAACAACCTAACCGATTTGGATGAAAATTGGCAGAGTTGGTTGTAGCTTAATGGGAGTCAGTACCCTATAAACTTTCAAAACTTCGATTTTTATAATTTTCATATATTTGAAATCTTCATTTAAAGACCTTTCCAACGATAAAAGTCTTTTGCTCTTATTCCTATTAGAAGTAAGTAAAATAAATAATCCTTAATAATATAAAAAATGCGAAAGTTTGTCTGTCTGTCTATCTATTCGTTACGCGTTCACGGCGAAACTACCTAATCGATTTGGATGAAAATTAGCAGAAGAACAGCTTAAAACCCTGGAACGGACACGGGATATGTGACTGTATTATGAATTCAACATTTGTATCTACAGACAACAATTAAATAATTAACAAAGACCCATTGACTCAACGATGAGCGATAAATATTATGTTTCAATCAAATGTCACGTGATCCTTCAGAAAAGCGCAAGAATGTGAAATGACTTATTTTTAAAGTCAAGCGTCATGTGACCTTGCTGACAAAAGAAAGAAATAATTAATTTGTGGAATAATAACTGAAAAATAGACGCTGGGACAGAAATTTAATGTTATATATGATATACATATAGTTTCAAGAGTTTTTAGATTAAAATTCAAAAACTAAATTTAATTATAACTAAAGGAAAGTATCGTTCAATGTTTATTTAAAATTAGAGCCTAATTTAGTAGAAATGTTGCCGAAATTATTCTTTATCGCTCTCTTTATCGACATCCAAGATTTGTTTGGCGGTTAAATTTGTAACGAAACGATTTGGATAATCACTGGCGGTTAAATTCTAAACCAAACGAATTAGCTAATTACAACAGTTCCATTTCGAATTTTAATGCTTTAAGAACTTTTTGAAACCGATTTAAAAAAACAGGATTGCTAAAACCCAAAGAACAAGAAATTCAACTCTTTGTTTACTGAAGAAAGTACTGATTCGAACTTGGCGCTTCATACAGTTGCCAAATAGATTTTGCGATTGCTAGAGATTCAAACTGTGCATTAAATTGGGATTTTTTTATAATTGTTCACAGTACAGAGAAACTGATAAGCAAGGTTTATCCTGCCCTACAAGCTAATAAGAGGAATAGAGATTGGTTGTTGAATGGGTAATTTTGGCACTGACTAATGAAAGTTTAGATTAGGTATATGAATATAAAATACTTCTCAAATGAAGGAATGTATTACAGAATATGTATCTGTAGATACAGTAATGGGCAATAACAAGTAAAATCATATCCTGTAGAGTTCTTCAACCACATAGAACTGCCAGAACTTCCAACAAGCTGAGATTAAAATTCTGTGTGCCAGAACTTTCATAAGTAACCTCGATGTACCGAGACTGCGCAATGGCACACGGTTTCAAACTACACATTTAGGACCAAAATTCGTGCTATCTACTGATATTACTTGCATAGCGAGAGGAGAGATTGAAAAATTCCAAGCATTACGATAATCCCGAAGGATTTATCATCGCAGTTGAAAAGGTAACAATTCTCTTTAAAATTAGCATTTGCCAGGCTCAGGGTCAGACAGTCAATGGGGGCAGGCGTATATTTGGAAAAACCATATTTTTTTCCATTCGTAACTATATGTGGCATGTTCGCGTGAGTCCAGTCCACTAAATCTTTACATTGGTGCAAAAAACGAAGTATGCAAAATTTTGTTATCACATATAAACAGCTTACCTAAGTATAACAGCAGACACATGTGCAGTACACTCCTGTTAGTCGTCCAATTATGTATTATCAACCGTAAGAATTTTTAATTTCCCCTTTCTACATATGACGGAACATTTACATTCGTTAATTTAAAAAATATTAACTATTCAAATTCTTCGCTGACGAAGTCGCGGGTAACAGTTAGAGCTATAATAAAATTATGACGAAACGAATGAAAGTTTTATGTTCTATTACTCAGCCATTCATAAATGATTGAGATAAACATGACTGAGAACTAAACGATAATATAAACAGTGGCGAACTGGCGAGGTTGCCCTCTTGCTCGATGGCAAGATGGCCCCCTTAAAAATACAACAATTAAGGTCCCCAGGAAGTGTGAGAAAGTGAAAAGTAAGAACTTTTTTCTTAATAGTAAGCATTTCAGGAGCAAGTAAATAAAATAGACCCTTCCACGGCCGTCGTTGAGGATTTATTGCCATCGGAATTCGACCACTGGCTGTGCGGCTGATCGAATACTGTCCAACAACGCATACCCAATATACAACTACCCGTGGGAACTGTACTGAGAACGTTGGAACCACCCCATAAACCCTTGAGAAACCCTTGGACCACTGTAACAGGGCATCTCTTCTATTCAGGGCATGTGCCCCTCAGGGGCACATCTTCTCCAGGTGTGACGGGCTTTTCCACCCCGAGGTACCCTAGTGTCTTGTCTCCTTCTGTTTTTACCTCAATTTTGAGTTTTTGCCTATTTCTTCCTTCCCTCGAGGGTAGGCGAGGGAGCTCTCCATGAGAAGCTGTTGCCGCTCTGTTTTCTTCCTGCTTCTCATGGACAGCAATATACCCCCACGTTTTGGCCGTGCGTGGCGACCCATTTGACGGGTGGTACATTTCGGTCCCCGGTGTATCAATCGGCTGGTATCCCAGCAACTTGGCTGGTCTGCTTAAGGGGATCAAGCGAAAGAGTCATCCACTGGGTCTTGGCGTTAAGGGTGGTCAACGTTCCTGGAAGTGACTCTGAGCGTATAGGTCCCGGCTAGCACCAAGGTAAGTGCCGAGGCTGGGAATGCCGAGAGCCGGTAACTGCCTTCCCTTGGTGGGCTCGGAGGTGGGCGGTGCCGTCTGGACCCGAATTTTCATATTTCCTTGCATGGGGCGCCGCAAAGTTTATCTCTTAAGTGGGCATATTTGTGAAATTTCTTTCGATTCCTTTTTTATTTTGAAAATATGCTCTGACAATGAAACATTTCACAATGTTTCACTTTTCGTTGTTGCAAAAGCTTTATCTACCAGTGTTGGTGAAGTTAAAACTACCCGTAAACTCCGTTTTGGAGATCTACTTGTTGAAGTCTCTTCTCCTAAGCAGGCGAAACAGATTATTAAATTAAAATCTCTCTCCAATATTCCAATTTCTGTACAACCTCATGGAACGCTGAATAGCTCCAAAGGGGTAATTTCTGTTGGTGAACTTTTCAATGATACTGTTGAACATATTCTTGAGGAACTTCGACCTCAATCTGTTAAGCAGGTACAACGAATTTCTATCCGCAGAGATGGTAAAC
>BGPR01012796.1:33404-43639 GCA_013235015.1 Araneus ventricosus | reverse complement strand
TATAAAATACAGAATTTCATGAATGTTACCAAACTGTTTTGGGTTGCAAATTTCAAGATTAGTCATTGTATAAATGTTTACATCATACATTCCATAATAAAACATTAAAGTTTTGTCTATCAAATCATGTCAAATCATTTTAAGAAAAACAATAGAAAGGATCAAAGAAATTGGTAAACTATGTTTAAGAATGGAAAACCAGTAATCATAAATGTCTAATATTGAGTGCAATCTTATTTTAGTCCATGGATTTTTATTTCAAATTACTGAAATTATATAACAATAGTATATCCATAAAACTCTAAAATAAAATAATTTAAACTATTCCCATTTTCTAATACTCCTTTGTCTCTATCCTAAAAATGATGAAACTATCCTGATTGGATAAAGAAAAATATAATACAAATAACCATCTAGCAGTAATTATGTGTTTCATTACATTTCAATTTAATGCCCTTCAAATTTTACTTATAGCATTTTTAATATAAACATTTTTAATTAGCTAAAACTTAAATTTATATTTATTGATAAAATTTCACATTGCAAATTTTTAATTTTTTTATATATTATATGCTAATAAAAGATTCTACAAACTATTTTGGCTTTACTAAATATTTATATACCTTATAGCTAAAAAGTATTAAGCTTTTTTTTTTTTTTCACCAAATTTCAATTTCGCCATTAGACCCAGTGCAAATATTAAAAGAGTGCTAACACAAATGCACTTACTTTTCAATTTTATATTACAAAATAAGTATCACCTCACAGACACAGTGCACTGAATGAAAATTATTATTTTTTCACTTTGTAAATGTGACATTAAAATTATATAGCATTTTGAAATGTCTTATTATTGAAAGTCTTTCTCCAAATTACTTTTAAAATTAAGATATAAATGTTAAATGTTGCGTCCAATTGTAAAATCAATTGTTCTTTTCAATTGTCACTTGTTCTTGTTCAGGCAAATGAATAGTAAGAAAAATACGAGGCGTGTCCGGAAAGTAAGTACCGTTTTGGAAAAACTCGCATAAAAAATGTTTTTTCAAAACAAAATTTATTTTTAAATGAAAGAGCATTTCGTAAACTATTTTTCTACATAGTTACTACCATTGTTTACGTAGTTATTGTTACACTTGTCATAGCGAGAAACCAACTTGTCTATACCCTCTTCAAAGAAGGTTGCCGCCAGTGAAGACAGCCACTGCTGAACACCATTTTTTGCATCGTCGTCGCTGTCAAAGCGCCTACCTCTAAAATCACGCTTCAAATTCAAGAACAAACCCAAATTTCATCACCGGTCACAATTTTGTTTAGGAATTCATTGCCCTCTTCACTACATCGGGTACGAAATTTCAAAGCACTGCCAAGTCACTTCGTTTCGTGGACATCCGTAAGCATTTTCGGAATCCAACAGGAACACAATTTGCGATAATTTAAGCGATTTGTGACAATCTCATGCAAAACAGCTTTTGAAATTGTGGAAACTCATCAAAAAGCATTCTTATTGTGAACCGTCTGTTTTCACGAATTTTCTCATTCACTTTTGAAACCAAACCATCATTGACAACAGAAGGTCGCTCACTCCGTACTTAGTCATGAACATTGGTGCGTCCATCATTAAATTGTCGAACCCACTTTCTAACCATTCCATCAGTCAATACATTTTCACCATAAATGTCTACAAATTGATGATGAATTTCAGCTTGCTTAACATTATTTGCGTTCAAAAACCGTATTACAGAACGCACTTCACAGTCGGCGGGATCAGCGATCGTCTTAAACATTTTGAATGCTCACTAACACATGTAAACACAACACAATCTGGCTGCAATGGCATCAGTGAACAGACAATGAACCAGAGACACGTGTGCACATGTGCGGAACTGCGACACTAGCGCTGCGGTAGAATGAAACGGTACTTACTTTCCGGCCACGCCTCGTAATTACACTTATGCATTGTAAACCATCCTTTTATTTCATATCCAGTGAATTTAATTAATATAAAGGAATACTTTATAGTTAAATATATGCAGTTTTTTAAATGAAAAAAGTTTTTTTTTTATTTAAATAGTGAAATGCATTTACATCCTATGCCTATTTTTCGACATAATTATCATTTTTATATCTAATGGAATGCTGTTTGAATCACTTAAAGCACGACTGAAATTGCAATGACTGCTACTAAAAATACCATGATGACAGATGAAGTATATGGAAAACAGTATAGGTATTTCTATTCGTTAAAAACATTTATTCATTCAAAAATGTAGAACATATCTCAAATAAAGTGATAAAAGAATATTTAAAAAAAAGGTTTATTTACATTTTAAAGTTAAAATCATGAATCTTGCCTGTCTGACAATTGTAACTTTTCAACAGCAGGTAATTCTTCTTTTTCACTGTTATTTTCACCAGTATCACAAATTCCTGAGTTCGGTTTTTCAGTAGAACCTGAACACTGATCAGATAAAGTCACATGTGAAACTTGAAATTCAGGTTTTGCTAGCTTATTTTGACGCTTTAACATAACAGCTTCTTTATAAGGTGGATCAATTGGCTCTTGTGTTGGTGGAAGATAGACATAATCCTTATCTTCATTCAACTAAACATAAGCATTTCATATGTTAAAATAATAAATAAAAAAGGATTATGCATAATATTATATGGTTTAATATGGATAAAATGTGGCATTGGCATAAAAATTTGGCTCTTCTGTTCTTTTAAAATTGTGTTGATCTGCAATTAAGTTGTAGCACAATTTAGGAAAAAACATTATAAAAGAAGAAATATGTCACATTAATAAGCATAGATTAGTTTGACTTTGTTGAGATTTTTTTTAAAGCATAAAAGACACTCCTGACTATGCTGTTCCAAAAGCAGAGGGTCTTTTGTTTCTTTTAAGTGGCAAATCTAATGTAACAAAATACATGAAACAGAAATATTTAAAATCAAAATATTTCAAAATGCAAAGCATAAAATATTCAGCAGTGATGAATATATACTTTCGAAATCCAACTAGCAACAAAAAAATATACAGCTGCTTTATAACAGTGATAGAAATATAGGTTACATTATCAAACATAGAAAGAAAAATACATATGTCACATTAAAAAATAAATAAAAAAATTTTAAGGTATAAGCTTTTATTCAAAATGCACTTTAAATGAGAAAATACATTCACACATTATAATTTTGTCAAAATGAACTCAAAAGTAAACAAATGGAATATTCCTAGAAGGTAAAGGCGCCAATGCTTTTATATGAACCATGCATTTTATTGTAATCAGAAAAATTATTTTTTACTTTTGAGTTCATTTTGACGAAATTATAATGTGTGAATGTATTTTCTCATTTAAAGTGCATTTTGAATAAAAGCTTATACCTTAAAAAAAGTTATTTTATTTTATACTTTTTAGTGAAGGCTGGCACAAATACACACGACATGTTAGGCATATTAAACCAAATTCAATTATTGAATTCTCCAATACAAAACACATATTACGATTATTATATACATGTGTACAATTACATTTTTAAAATGATTTAATGACATTAACTTTCTCAAAATATAAATCCGTAATATATTACGTGATAACTTACAATTATTATCAACAATGTAATAGGAAAAAAAGAGAATCGATCTACACAACTTTCTCTTTTTGCTTTAAGTGTGAAATGTTTGGCACACACGAAGTAAAAAAAAAAATCTACTTCTGGTTGTTGGCGAATTCTAATAGAAAGTTAACCCAAGATGCATAGAAACACAAGCTACGTCATTCATCAGTGCAGCACCGGGTGTTGTTACAACCCTACGTAACGTGAGGTTACCACTTTCCAAACTTGATCGCACAAATATAGGGCTAAAATTTTAATATCATTTTTTTAGGTTTAACCGCTTACCTGATTATCCCGAGTTATCTCGGGTTCGTATATATTGCAGTTAATTATTATCCCGAGAAAACTCGGGCAAAGCGGAATTTGTCAGTACGATTTGTTTTATCACGGTTTTACTCGGCCTGGAGGAAATGAAAGGAAATATTCAGCTTTCATTGGCAGTTTGCCAAGTTTTATTGGTTTCGCGATTCTTTTGGCGGGACTGGTCACGTGTTTCCCTATTGTATAGTGTACGTCGGCTTGTGGATTAGTAATGTATAAAGAAGGATAGTTGCTTTGGAAAAAAGTAAAATAATGGCGATGATGCAAGATAGCGATCAGGAAGACCCAGCACTAGTCCTTCACCACTCAGGTTAACCTCAAGGCATTTTCCCGATGTTATTCCTGCAACTGAAAAAAAATCAAATCCAATGAGATAGTGTACTCTATGCTCCCGTAAAAGAGATTCCAGAGGTAATCCATTAAGAAAAGAGACCAGATACCAGTGTACAGAATGTCAGGTATCACTTTGTGTTGTCCCTTGTTTCAAAAACTATCATACAAAGACTAATATTTAACTTCTTTTCACTTGCCCGAGATAACTCGGGATAGTAAACTAATGTTAAAACTAAATGCTTTTACACCTGTAAAAAATTAAAAATTCAACTTAAAACCAACATATTTTGTTTTGTTTCGTTTCTTTGTATTTAATAATAAAATAAAAAAATGTGATGATTTTTTGCAATTTTTTTCAAAAAAATTTGTAAGGGAAGCGGTTAAAATAGGTATAGACTGCAAATATTTTTGCATAATATTGTATTGTCACTGGAAACCCACCTCTGTGCTAAATTTCAAAGCTGTAGCTCAATTGGAAGTGGGTAAGAAATCGATCTCAAAATTTGAGGACACGACACTCAAGTTGAATAAAAGCTTATAAAAGTGCAATTATGACATAAATATTTATTTGATCCATCAATATAGATGCACGGTAACAAAAAACAATATGAAATTTGAATTCATAGAAAGTTATGTATATTTTTTACAATAAAATTTAAGTAATTTTATTTACAGGCTGTCCCAAAAAGTTGTTTACAAACTTTAAAGATACATCAGGCATACAGATACAAGTCATTTTTGCAATAGAATACGGGGTTAGAAATGCAGGACCTGTTACAGTGGGTTCTTCATCAGTGAATTACATAAAAGAAAATGATACACCAGTATGGTGCATAACATTGATTTAATCCTTTGTGGCAAAAGGCATTACATTTTTTGAAATAAGATGAAACAAGTAATATAAAAAAAAAAATTAAGTCAATTCCTACTTAGGTCAACAAAGAAATTTTTTTCTAAAAGAAAGAAAAATCGAAAAAACTGTATTAACATCAAGTGCCATCCACTACAAGTTTTAAAAAATGTATTTGAACTTGAGTGGATGAATAAAAAGTATTTTATTAACAATTGAAAATTTGAACAAGATATATAAATAAATATATACAGGGAAAGGGTGAACTAATCATAGGAATGGAAAAACGTCATGAATGGGTTTAGTTTATTGTCTAGGCATAGAATCTACAATTTTTTTTTTTTAAACTTACTTCATCCCCCTTTGGAGTCATCCCCCTCATATGAGAACCCCCTTAGATACAGCTCTCTTGATACACTCAAAAAATACTGTATGATTTAATTTAATTATATATTTAATTGTTTTTTAATTATATATTTATGATATCTTACAGAAAATCATAAATTAAAACTTCAAGAATGTTGGAGGAAAATTTTCGAGTTAATTTGCTAAAATTGTAAACGTCCAGAACTGAAAAAATTCTTATCTCTGAGTTAAGGAATTTTCCCAAACTTTATATCTAATAATTCCTATTCCGAAACAAAATTTCATAAGGCTGCTATATATAATCTAAAAGGAGTACTATTAGCCCTACCTTAAACCTATTATTTTCCATTTATAGTTGAATTTAACAGTTGAGAAGCGAGTGAAATTAAGTGTGCCATCAGCTAGCACACTGCGCCGCAAAGGGTTAATGGACAACAAATTTACAAGGATATTGGACCACAAATTAAGTGCTAGTATCCTTATATTTTACTTAATTTGCTGACAAAGGGTCCCTTGTAGCAGCTCCCTTTTGCATTTTCGACTCCATGCTCTATTGCAAAAATGACTTTTTTCTGTAAGCCTGAACTACCCTTAAAGTTTTTAAACAAACTTTTGGAAGACCCTGTTTATATACAAATTAGCATATATGTACAAAGATTTAGATGCTTTATATGAACAAAAATATTTCTTTTACAAAGAAAATGAATTATAACAAGTATCATTACCTGCAATGGATAAGTTCTATCAGAATCAAAGGCACTGAGATCACCACAGGCGATGAAGGGCACAATGATACGATTAACACCAGTGAGTTGATTGAAATTATCTATAGACAAATTAAAAGTAAAATATTTGCATATCAAAACAGCTTCCTAAATTCACTAGCAAAGATTAATTCTTTACATTTTTTAAATGAAAAGAAGTAATAGCAGATAAAATACAGAATTAAATATTTTATACAGATAATTAATTTTAAAAGAAAAATACACTCTTTTTCCAAAATATTTATACTTACATTCATTTACAACATACATTCAATAAATTTTATATAATTTTCAAAATGCAAATCATATAAACATAATTTATTAACTGTGTGTGTATTTTCAATAAAAAAAGGGAGGCTTGAAAAGTGTCTTAAAGTTATTTCAACAGGGTTCCCACTCTATTTTTCAAACCAAAAATAAGCACCAACCAATATAGCCACCTAAAAATAAGCACCAGCAGAGTCCATTTTTCATGGATATATGCATGAAGCATTCCGTACAAGAGAATAACTATCTGGTGATTTAGCCAAAAGAGTTTGAAGTAATTTTGTGATAAATCCTCTACAGTCACGTCATAAATTCATAACTTCTTTGTCAGAGATTGCTTTCTGTTTTATCTTTTCTTTGATTAATTTGTCACCGACAAATCCAACACTGATGTGCTCAAGAGAAGTATAATATTTTGCCTCTGTGAAGTCAAACTGGCATAGGCTTGCATGTGGTTGAGATATTCTTTATGGCTTCAGATTTTAAAATATTGAAATAGTCTTATCAATTGATTAACAAATTTCAACATATCAGTAGGAAAAAAGGGACGAGTGGCTTATCACTTTGGTAAATTTCTAGAAATGGCAAGAGTAATTTTGCTATAGCCAAGAAAAGATTTAGCTTGTTGAACATCAACTCATCCTTCACAGATCCTGCTATAGTAAGGAAGCTTTTGTTATTCACTTTAGGTAAGTTATTATTTTCAACATTATGGACATATTTTTAAACGTGAAGCCAAATTTCTATCACATGTTCCAAAACTCGTACATTTTCCAGCCATCTATAGCCACAAAACTTTAGGGGGAGTATTTTTAACTCCAAGACTTTTTCAAAATCCTCCCTCCTAGCTGGTGAATATTTGAACAACCAACACAAAGATGATAGAAGGCCATTTGCATACCCGTCAGTACTAGATGCAACATGTTTAAATGAATTATTCATAATATGTAGCCCACAACTACCGATAAGGGAGACTTGATCCTGTTTTCAGATTTTAATTTTTATTTTGGAAAAAAACAAAATTTTAAAAAATGTTTTCAGTCATTATTACAGGCTTATTTGTCTTTTTTGTTGTATTTTTTTTTTAATTTTTGAAAACCATTTTTGAAATAAAGATAAATTGTTTTCCAACAATTAGAAAAAGAATAAAGTCTCCCCAATTGCAGGGACACTTGATCCTTGAAACAGTTGAATTGAAATGATTCAAATTAAGTAGTCAAAATCAAATTTGTTGACTAACATGTGAAAAAGGGAGAAAAACACATTTAGAAAATTCTACATTACTGAAAATCACCGTTTCCCATATGAATGATTGTTATTGCTGAAATTAATGATCAAATAACATTTTCAAAGCTTGAAAAATCAAAAATAAATGTTAAAATTCTTGCAGTTCGAAGAGTTCCATCAAGCATGGCTGGTTTAGGTAGTTTTTTGACAATGTCATCATTGTCCACAACACTAATGTCAACATTTTCTGGATAAATAAATTGGATGGAATAAAGTCCTCTTTTTCTTAGAAAATTTATTTCGCGTTCAGATGATATAATCTTCTTTTCAATTTTTCCTACGGAATGACTAATTTTCTCTTTCTGTGAAACCGCCACCATGTTCTTGCTAATCATCATGTGCAGCCACATATTAACTTTCTACCTTTGTCAACCATCTAAAATCAAGGTAACCATATTCTAACTAATACTGATGTTACCTAAATGTGACTTGAAAATCACAATGGCCAGTAGGGGGGTAATAAAATTATTAACATTAATTTAAGTTAACTTTGGGGACACTTGATCCCAGAATCAAGTCTCCCCATAAAATGGAGATCATGTGTCCCTAATGTGCATGTGTTGGAAAAAGAATTGTTAAATCAAAAGTAAAGAAACTGTATTGGATTTAAATAACAACATTTAAGCAGTAAGGAATGTTAGTATATTATATCAATAAACTTAAGTAATTTAGTTATATTGAGCAAAAAATAAGAAACATAAACTACCTTCTCCAAAAGAAGTTTGAATATAAGAAATCAGAGATTCCTTTCTTACAACAAAAATAAAAATGGCTGAATGAAATTCTGTTGTCAGATCTGTTGATAAGGGATCACTTTATTAGTATTTCCAGTTTTAGAGACTTAATTCCATTTTTTCTCTGGTTTTAGACGTAGGGATCAAGTCTCCCCTACATAATTATGTCCCTACTAAATTCTTCTTTTATCTAATCTTGAAGATGATCATAAAATGTCCAGTTAACATTGGATCCTATCAATATATGCAAAAGTTTTGATAAATCTAACTTATGGACAGACTTTAGGAATGCTGATAATATGTCATCACACCATGAATGGCCGATGAAGGCAGTTGTGAAATATTTTGTTCAGTATATTTAATAAATAGTTTTATTGCCGATCTGGCGCTAAAAAGAAATCAGCTGATCGGGAAAATAAAATCTCACCACTTGAAGAAAAAAAAATTGTTTTAAGAGGAAAATAAGTACTTTCTAAGGACTACTGACCAAAAATAAGTACATCTAAGGGCTTTTAGAAATGGAATTTTAAAATAAGAACTTATAAGCACTTTCTAACCCTGTTTCAAAAATAGAACATGTTTATCCTATCTAAGACTATGCAGTTGGCAATTTTGCATTTATAGTACTCACAACATAGTTAGAAATAATAAATATAAACAGTTAAATTAGAAATAACACTGGTTAATTTATAATGAATAAGATAGAGGCATTTACCATACTGCAGATCTAACAATGGATTCATCATATTTGGTACATATCCTTCAGGAGGATGATACCCTTCACAAACAGCAAATGCTTCTGTAATGCATTAAAATTATAAGCCATTAAATAATATGCAATATAGTAATAGAAAAAATTTAAAACAGTTTGAATAGATATATATATATATATGTAATAATCTCACTTAATTTTATTCCAAATTCTAATATATATTTTTAAATCTTAATGCATTCCAAAATCACTTATTCAATTCATTTTCCAAAATCGTTCTTTTCCCGTGCTGGAGGTATATTAAATCTCTCATTTCGGCATATTTATTGCTAAAAGAATATTCTAATTGCTACCACGCGCCAACATAAATCGTGAATTCTTTTCCAGACTTTTCCCTAAAATACTTACATAATATACTAAAAATAGCTATTATTCCCTTCACTTTGACCACATGTCTATCTGTTAAATCCCTACCTGAGAAAAGGCAGGGATCTTCTGTTCTCTTTTGGCTTGAAAACTTATACTAAGATGTACGTACATTCCGTCACTCTCCGATAATAAAAAGAAATTAGTTAATAACTCAGCCTGTTTAATCATTTAACGACTACAACAACAAATACATTTCATATATTTATTCATAATGACTGATATTGAAACATATTAGTTTTTAACTGAATGCATTTATGCAATTGAGTACTAAGTACCAATTTATGGATTTTGGGATCACTATTGCAAATTGTACCTAAGAGTATACATGTTGCTTTGAGAAAGTAAGTTAACTTCAATACATTGCACAACAGACTACATAGAATGTATTAATTAATTTTGAAAAATGTCTCAAGTGAATTTCTTCTGTAATGTTTCATGACAACGTATTTTTAAAAATGTAGTTAAGAGTTGGTTTCCACCTGCAGAATTCCATATAATTTATACTCATTTAACTTTTCAAAGTAGTTCAATGACCCAGTCATACAAGATTAATGGAC
>BGPR01012796.1:0-24748 GCA_013235015.1 Araneus ventricosus | reverse complement strand
CAATAATTCTTAAAATAAGGCTTCTAATACATTAAAAGTGAGCAAGTACTGCAGCCATTCACATATTTGGTAACAGTTTTACAATATCTAAAAATATTTCAAAAAATTGCCTGTTGGTAAATAGATTTTTGTTTGAAAAAATTCTTTTCATACTGCTAAATGTGGAGATTTAGTGAGACTAAGTTTGTGATGAATAAAATATAATATATTCATGAAGACACAAACCTGGTCATTTCCTTTTTTTTTTTTTTTTTCTCTTTCAAAAATTATATATGAATTACATGTTTTGAATAATATATGAATACTTTTTTGAATTATATCAATGTCAGGTAGCATTCAGTTGTTGACAATATAAGTCAACACTCCAAACATTCTTAAATAGCTAGATATTAAACAGAGTTATTTCGTGTTAAACATTTTGATTTATCAAAATTGCAGGCTTAATTAATTCAGTCACAAAAATAATGCTTACATCTAAATGTTACTCATTTACCTAGTAGCATTTGTTTTCTTCATGTACATTTTGACTTCATCTTCAATAAGTGTGGTGCCATTGAGGTACCTGGGGAGGCCAAGTCCCCTGTTGGGGATGCTGTGCCCCCCCCCTCCCTCCCCCATCAGGGCAAATTTTTGTACCCAGGTCCACGGAATGATTCAACTAGTATATAAATAAAGATCTGGTGAAAATTTGAGAGGGTCATCATTACACCCTATCATTGTACAACAGGTCGTGCCCCCAACCCCCATTGGGCTGACCATGACACCTTGTCAGGCAAACTCTAACACCACTCCTGATCTTCAATGAAATCATATTGAACCAGATTTACCTTTTAAAATCTGCATTACATCACACGTTTTCAAGATACCTGAATATAATATAAAATGTATGAAATAATGTTTTCTAGTGACATTAAAATTTCTTTTTGGGGAGAGAAAAATTTATAAAAATTATTTACAAATACTAAAACAAGAAAAGAGTAAAATATACCTTAATTTTCTAGATAAAACTTGACTCCAGCTTCCAGGAGCAGCACATAAATCTACAACTTTTGTCACATCTAAAATAAACAGAATATTAAGATCATAATAAAAATGCGTTCTTTCAATTTAAATAATTTTTTTCTGGATGTAAAATCAACTGCAATGTATTCAGGACCATAAAATTAAAACAAAATAATAAGTATACATCCATGCTTCTTTTAACTGTGCAAAATAGGTTTAAATAAGAAGTATAACTTCCTTTATTTGCATTTAATTGAAAGAAAACATCAATTATAATATTATGCAAGCCTGCAGCTCATGTATTGCTGCTTAATAAAATGTATTTGACATTCCAAATTTTAATACTAATTGTTTAGTTCTTGCTTTCAAAGATAGAATTATGGTCAGTGATAATTCAATTTGACAGTACACAGATAAGAACGAGCAACTGAACGAGAATGGTATAATACGGGAAACTATGCATCATAGTACCCAAAAAGGGCAAAATCCCATAGTACCTAAAAAGGGCACCTCTAATAACAAAGTTGAATAGACAAAAACAGGCCAGATATGCAGTGCATGTATTAACATATGCCACATAGAGTTAAAAGGGAAGAATATTGTTTTGTTACTAATAAGATATTTAGGTCAGTAGCAGCCATAACATAAAAGTTTTTTTTTTTAAACTAACCTTCTAAATCAAACCAAAGGACCTTTTAAATCAAACCAAAATAACCCAAAATGCACCATAAAGGAGTGAATGCAACATCCAAAAAAACTGCATAGAAAAATAAGGCAACATATATAGATAACCATTTCAGAGTACAGTTTCTTAAAATATGACAACAGTTGAATCACATCTGAATAAAATGTATACTCCAATATTTAAAAAAATCATTCACTAGTGATATTTGTATCTCATTGAAATATTTTAAGAAACTACTAAAATAATAACAAGTTGCATACATGTGGAAAAAAAGAATCTAACCAACATTAAATGAGAGTAAATTTTGAAATAAAAAATTTCAGTACTTGTTTGTTAAAGTGGCCACCAAGCTTACTTGGCAACCCTCAGATTTCGCCAAGCTCTTAACTTCAATGTTCTACAGTTCTGATCATTTCAGAACGGATTTGCTTAAGACTGCCGTGCTTCTGTACTCTTCTGTTAACTTTTTGACGAAGGAACGTTTTGAGGCGAGAGCATATTTTGGAATTTTAAAAGATGTAGATCCAAACATTCAATGAATAAGCGTAGCTACTGGGTTCCCGCTTTGATGAAAGTGAAGCCGCTGATGTTTTTTTAAGTTTAAATAATTTGCCCAGTACCCACTTCAGATGTCGCAGGCATAGTGTGCGCAAGAGACCAATAAAAGACTCATTGTGCATCCAAAACAAATGTTCTCACATCGCCAAAGTGTCTTCCTCTTAGCGACAAGATTTTATCACCATCTTGCTGATTTATCTCGGTTGCTTGGCAATTCAATCTCGGCGGCTGCTATAATGTGCAAGTACTAAAATTTCTTTTGGGTTGTCTGAATAGCCTACTTGTCTGAATTGCCAATATTTGAAACATGTTAGCAAATGTATGTCAGCTCAGGTGTCATCTTCGTCATCTGACTGAGATTCAAAATTTCGAGGTCCGTCCCAAAATAGCCCTCGTGTTGCTTCAAAACAGGACGTTAATGTATCTAAACTAAGCATTGAAGTCAGATAAACAGGTGATCAAACAAACAGGTTGGCAGGTGCACACTCGGCACTGAGTGCTCAATCTTTCATTTTGAGATGCTGTAGGCATTGAATGCGCAGGAGACCTATAAAAAACTCACTGCACATCCTAAACAGTGTTTCACGACGGCAAATAAAATTGCACCAAAGAAAATTGGCGAGAAAATAGTACGCACCCTAAACTCCAGGTTTACCTTTTTTAATATATAAATTTTTTTATAAAGATGCTTTTTAACCCTTTGCATTCTTATGCTGAGTAAGATGACATTCTGCATGAAGAAACCCTGAAAATTTTGTGGCATTTTTATCACACAACGAAACATCAATGATCAAAATCTATACTTATAAAAGACAATGTTTGTGTGTGTGTGTGCGTGTGCCTGCGTGCGATGTCCAGACGAATCTATCGCACTTACAACTTTGAAATTTGGCACACAGGCAGTCCTAATGGTGACAGAATGCACCTCGAAGCCGAAATTTTAAAATTTAATCTAGAAAATTTTTTATTTAATGTTTTATATTGTTTTGGTTGATTTTTCGCACTAATTTCTCAATAGAATGGTTTCGGATAAGTGTACGACAAAAATAGACACACCATCGGAAAGAGCATGCAATTTCCGTTCTAATGAAGTTAGTTTTGAATTTCTAACGTAATTTACTGAATTTTGAAAAAAAATTTAAAAATAGTCGGTTAAGCCTAATACACTTTGATTGGAATTTCAATTTCTTGTATCCGCCGTTCTAATTTTGTTATCAATTTGAAATTTGTTGAAGTAATAAACATAATGTTTCTCCGTGATTTAAGACAAGAATGGTTAAAATTGAACAATTGGTTTAATTTTAATTTTTTTCTGAAGTGTTAAAACATTTTCGCCTCAAAATTCTCTTTACGGTTCTTCAATCGGTTCTAATCAAGGTTGCATGACGTATTTTCCCAACATGCATTTCGTCGAAATCACGTGACGACATAACCCCTTTGCTTCGCGTCAACAGATAATTCTTTTAATTTGTTTGTTTTTATACTGTTTGATAGTTGAGTATACGGCTGATATGAAAAAAAAAGAATTTGGAAGCCCTTCTAGGAGGGCACCATTTTTTTTTTTGTCTTGACCGAATCAAATCGGCTATAGTTCTAGACCAATGATGGCAATTTTTCCTTCTTTTTTGATTACGGATTGAAAAGAACTTTGGAATGAATAGGGGATAATAGCCTTTGTATCTGAAAATCCCAAAAAACCCTTTTTCAAATCAAATCAAACGGCTGATATCTTTAGCTAGAAAAAATGAAAAAAGATTTCAAGGAGCTATTTACATAATATGGCTTAAAAGTTTAAATCTGAAGTGAAAGATTTTCTCTCTTTTTCTTTTCTTCTTTGATTCATTTTGGATATATTTAAATACTCTAGAAATTATGTTTGTCTGTATCTTTCGAGGCGCATTTTCGAAAATATAGGTTTATTTTTTACTCTGTACTGTCAAATGTCATTATCGAGGAGAAAAATAAGCGGCAAAAACAATAATTTGTATCTTTTGTTTTGATTTGGATTTCAAAACTTTTTCGTGTCATTGTGGGTGGATTTTTTTTTTTTTTTCATTTTGTTGAAGTCCTGATTCCACGGGCAACGCCGTGAACGTACTGCTAGTATTATATATAATAAGTGGCATTTACTTAAATACTTATTTAATATTTAAATACAACCACATGGGCAACATGCCTGAGCCTTGCTTGGATTAAAACCTTGAAATTGTGGCATCTGAACTATAATATGAAAATGATGGATATCAATTCATATATCATGCTCTTCATTTGGCCAGGATACAAATAATAAGTGCCTTATAGAGGAAGCTGTGAATAAATTTTACAAATCAAATTTATAAAATTTACAAACTCAAACATTACAGAAAGCGTTAACGCTAAGGAAATATTTTCATGGATTCACAACAAATTGTCCAACCTTTAAATATTCCAAACTCTTCGTTGATTTGCAGCAATTTAAATGCACTCCTAGCTCTCCATCCTTCTTCTTTAGCAAGCCGATAGTAAACATCCCGTTTATCTTTTGAAGAACGGCCCATTACAAATTATTTACAGAATTTCGATTTAATTATTTATTGAAAGCATGGAACTTCGAAGATTTAGATCCCAGCAATCGTATACGCAAATAGTTCAAACAGCGTGGAACTGAATCTTGAATGATAGGAGTTATGGGATTTGAAGCAACAAAGGCTGTAATCCCCTAGTTCCAAACTAGTCACAGAAGCGTGAAACTGAATTCAGAATCTTGAATGATAGGAGTTATGGGATTTGAAGCAACAAAGGTTGTAATGCCCACGTAAAACTGAGGAACATCAAATTAAAATGGGGTAAATAAACAAGATTATACAGTTACAGTTAAACCGCTTTTTCTTTTATTTTAGAATCGATGCATTTATTTTAAGCTACATAAAACTGACTTTGAAGAAATAGAATTACTCTGTCAGACTGCTTCAAAAATTTAATTATTCTAAAAGATAAAATTAAATTGTCCATTATTCTACGTATACAGAATAAAATATTACAAGAATATTTCCAGGGAATTTCGTATTAGTGTAGAGAAATTTGGCAGCAATGAGATATTTATAATATAGCCGGCGCATGTGCAATTGAATATCAAGGCGAAAAAGTGGTTTTCGAACGGTGGTCTGTCATTTCGTAATTACCTTTTTATAGTTAGATTGCTAAGTGTTATCGTGATAATTCTAATCCGACAAGAGCACCTTCTGCTTCATTTCTGTTAGTCCGTCATGGAAGAACACGTATTTGAAAGTGGTAAACATGAAATAACCAGCGAACATGCCGTACTGATACCTGCCCTTTCTACTGTCAAGTCTCTCATGCCTTATGTTGAAGCTGTGGCTGTTGTCATAGGTTCTTGTCATATCCACAGTGTTTATGAAGATAGCGATCACATCAAAATCTACTTGAAGGATAAGCGATTTGTTGACATCCTTGTAAACAATGGTGTTTCAATTTTAGGACGGCAAATTAACGTAGATTATGCTGTGCCTCGAGCTGATAAAATAATCCTCTCTAATGTTGATCCTGTAGTACCCGACTCTATCCTGATGAAACTTTTATGTTATTATGGAAATCCTGTATCGGCCATTATTCATGAAAAAATTGCAACCAACTCTGAATATTCTCATATTGAATGTGGTAAAAGGAAAGTATACATGAATATTTTTTCAGACAAAAAAATACCGAATAAAATTAATTTCACATATCAAGATATGTTTTTCCGAATAGATGTAATGGTTGAACCACCAGCAAGTGATGTATGTGAAACTCTTCCTGTACCTGAAGTAACTGAAGAACAAATTGATGAAGATTCAAATGATGCACTGGAAGTAGCGTCTTCTATTAATATGAAACCTGATGTTGAAGAAGTGATATCAAAGAAGAAACCTAGTGAAAAACGTGCTTATCATCGACGGGGAAAATCTAAAGCTAATTCTGCTACTAATATGGCTAGTAGGCTTAAGAGACGTGCTAGGAAAGGCTGGTATGGAACAAGAAATGCGATGGCGCGCAATAAATTTACTCCACAAAACAAAGACAAACTGAAACTTGCTGTAAAGAAACATTTAGCTGCTGAAGGTAAAAGAAAATTGAGAAAATCGGAGGCTGTACCGAAAACTGAAGCTTCTTCTCGTAACTCTGCTGCTGAAGAGAATCCAGGATCTTCAAATAATGTAGAATCTAAAGATGCAATCGATCATTTTTCTGCTAATGATATATCTGAGTATGTGACTCAGTATCCTTTGAGTACTAATGAGCTGATGGAGTTTATGAAAAAATCAAAGTTTCATCGTGATCCATGTCGGATTGCATGGGAATTTCTTAAAGAAAAAACCCCCGAATCCATAGAAGCATTGAAGATTCAGTTACGTGAATATTACCAAGTTATTAAAGATCAAGGCATAAAATTTAGAATTAGAAGGGTAATTGCTTCACTTAAATACTCTAAGGATTCAGTCAATGAATAAACAAGAGTTTATTAATTTTATGCATACAAAAACCTTTATGAAGCAATATTTCTCAAAATAATGGTTTTGATTATTCCTAGAAATGTTACATCTAAAAAGGTTGATCTGTTGCAAGAAGTGTGTTTTTATGCCAAGTGTTTTCTTAACAGTAAATTAACATTTTTATTCCATTGTATGATGTCCTTGCTAAGTTGGATTAGAGAAAAAAATCTTTTCCTGTCTGATTTTTACCTTTTTCTTTTTCAGAAATAAACCAAAAGTTTAGTTTAATCTTTGTTTCACTGTATATATAAGTTCTTTTATAACTGAAACAAGTTAAGTATGATGTGTAACATTGTAAAACTGATTTGCTTTTCTTTTCTTTCTGTTTAAGAGTTATGGATATTTAAATCCAAAATTATGAATGGTCTATTTTGCTATTAATTTTTTTCATATTGACCAAATTGTTCATTCACTTAACTTTACAACTCCTATAACAAATTTGATACTCATTTGTATTAATTATGAAAATATTCCAAAACTTGCCATATGTATATAGAGAAACATATAGCTTATTTTATGAGTCGAAATGCCAAGTCATGTCGAAACTACCATCAAGTGCTTACAAGAAAAAGGAATAAGTTCTCAAAGTTATAATTTCATGTTTCTACTTAATGTTTTTTATATATATCTTTTAGCTTTTAATAAGATTTTTGGTAATTTTCTGTTAGCTGAACAGACACTGTCATCAGGTATAAATTTTGGGACAAAATAGCACTTTTTCTTAATATGGCAGTCTGTGTAACATGTCAAGTATATTGCAACTTCAACCGTGAAGCCAGCAAAGAACACATTGTTTCCATGAATTTGACGTGCACTTAAGCTGCTTCAAGGCAATCGGGAAAATACCATATTATTTCTTTTATTATCCTTGTCATTTCAATTCTGGCTTCAATTTTTAACAACATTTTTGTCCAGTGACAATTGCTGCCGCTTTGACAGTAAAGTTCCGACATTTAATTGTCATGATGTGTTTGGTGTAGCACTGTCATATGTGCCCTGCTAATTCTAATGAACTGGTCTTGTCAAAAGCAGTGCATTCATTTTATGTTAATATTACCTTTCATTAAGTGCTTTTTCATATTCCGGTAAGACTTAAGAACATGATGTGGTTTCTTGCCAAACGCGGCGACATCGCTCCAGCCATACCAAAACTCGCCAAACAGCCATGATTACTAGATTTGGCAAAAAAATCGGCCCTAAAAATATTTGACTTTAGCAACCGCGCCATATTCTTGAGTCTAGCCCACACTCCTTCTCTTTTTCAGTCCAAATATTTTTAACATTTCTTGTATACTTCAAAATAACATTGGATATCTAATGGTCTTCTGATTGAATTAAAAAAGTAACTTGAGCTTCTACTTAGAATTGGTTCCTTACATTGTATTGTAGAAAATTAATGTTTTATTGAGGTGATTTTTTATGTTTTGGGACATTTGTTCTTATGGTAGTTGGTCTATATTATTGTAGTTATATGAAATGTTGTTGCTTGTATTATTATCTTTTTACTCTATTTTTCACCAGTCTCGGTGGTTATAAATATTGTTGGTGAGAAAATCTAGAATATATCGATATTTCTTTCATAATGTAGTTTACAGAAGGTGCCTTGTTAAGAATCTGTGAATTGAGGTTTATGAAAATCTTATAAAATGCAAGTAGTTGTTGGTGATACCATTATTTTCATTTCATTTATTGTATTTACTGTTATAATTACATTTTCACAGACTGTATGTTTACATAAATAAAAATATGCTGTTCCAAAAATAAGTTTCTCCGTTGCATTTCATACTTGTACTATTTTTCGAGTATTCTGTCCTAATAAGATTTGTTTTTATAGTTCATTTTTCTTGATATTTGTTCTCGGATATTAAGAACATAATAACTTTTCTTGAATTTTGAAAATCATCTATCTAATAAAGATGTATGTGTCTTCAATATATTTTTTTTAAACCTAAATTACTAATTTTGGCACGTACCTACATAGGATCATTACAAAATTTACCTTCGAGTGAATTTTTGAAGTTCCAAAATTAAATTTTTCCTCGTAACTTCTGATAAAGAATTGTAAACAGTGAAGCCCTACACCACTTTAAAATTCAATATACTTATTTTCAATAAAACTTTGTAATTTTAATAGAATGTGGCTAGAGTAAAGTGTACGATGTGGTGCCAAACCTGAATTTTTTTTGGTTATAAACTGCCAAAATGTGGTAATTTGCACATGGTGGATGTTTCCGTTTGGCATGTTTTCCACAATTTGGCTTCAGCTTGGCGAGGGATATACCATACACTTTGCTTTTACCTAGATATTTTCCCCTAATTTAAAAAAAAATTAAATATTTTTTAATGCTCCTTTTTTTTATGACAAAATTTAGTTTTACCAAATTTTCTTAATCGCTTGTTTTTTGCATTATTATAAATTAATATAAACCTTTGTTAAACTTTTAGAAATAGATTAAAAATCAGTTTTTCAGCTTCACTCTTACATGCTTTTATTTACTTATTTTCTTGTTTGTAAAAATGGAATTTTGTAATCAAATTTTCACTCGCTTCTTGCTGTACTGGAGTTTTGATTTTTTTTACATTTGTGTGTACTTGATGGCTTTAATATTTTTGGAACTTAATGTCAGTTAATTGATTATTTTAAAATAAATTTTGGTTTCATTTGATTGAAAATATGGACATAAAAAGGAAACAGAGAAAGTGTGATGTGTTGAAAACAAAACTATAAAAAAATTAAGCCACAATGAATATCGTAAAGGAAATTACATTTTGATTAAGTATATTTCTATCAGTGCCCCATGCTTTTACAATTTTGTTTTAACATCTATGTTTTTGATAAAATATCTTTTTTATTACACTAAGAAACTTAAATATATATTGTTTGTGATTTATACTACACTAATAAAAGTATGTTTTAAAATTTTTTATTTAATTAGATCGTCTTCGTCATCTAACCGTGGTGTCATCTCATCTCATCAGAATTATTAGATCCGTCCCAAATTAACACTCGTATTGCTTCAAAATGGGACATTAATATAACTAAACTAAATTGGGTCATATTTAGAAAGGGGAGAAATTTTGAGCTTTAATAATTTGTATTTATAGCATTTTTTTTAATGTACCTTTATACTAAAATGTACATTAAAAGAGATTGTGATAACTGAAACAAAAAGGTACATATATGTATATCTATGAATATTGTGAAGAGTACTATCTAGGTAACCAATTAAAATAGTCAATATGTGATTGATATCAATGGCTACCAACTTAACTAACCCATTTTTGGACTGTTTAAAGTGAAGAAGACAGTTATTAGAGGAATGGCAATAAAAAGTGTTACAATACAGCAGCCTTTTTGTTTTTTACATGAAGTTTTAAAATATTTTGTTAGATGCTCCATTGTGCAAATTATGTTTATTATATTTCTTCATTATCAGATTTTAAATTGCTGCATTATTAAGTTTTAATGTCTGTTAATTTCATCTGATGTTGCATGTACCATTTACTGAAAACGATTCATTCTAACTTAGTGCGGGTTATGGTTTTTATTCTGATATTGTTAAAAGTTGCAACGATCGTATTTTTAAAATTCATTTTGCATTTAATATTAGCAGATGAAATGCAAACTGGAAAAAATAATATAAAATTTGATTTGGGAGAAGCAAATTGAAAGATTTTCTTAAAATTTACTCATAGTTTTCAGAATTTATCACTATGAAAATTAATTGCATGTTTGTTGGTATGAAGAAAATTTTACTTGGTGTTTTTTTTTTTTTTTTTTTGTCGTGATTTTTCAGATTAACTAATAAAATTTTATAATTTTTTCCTTCATATGCTTTGAGAAGAATCAAATGATCTTATTTTTGGCATCGGAGATTCATTTCTTTTCTATACTATGTTGCTAATAACATAAACTGTTCATAAGTTACTGCATTCAGTTTCTCTATGGTAGGCTATTTAAAACATCTTGCATTCTACAAAGACCATCGTTTTATACAAAAGGCATGACTCTTTGGGACTTCCCTTTTTGCAAAATAATGATAGTTTTTAGTGCCAGATTTTTCAAATGGCCTACAGTATATAAAACTGAGTGCAACAACCTATGAACAGTTTGTTATTAGTAGCCTAATATAGAACAGAAATTAATTTTGAATGTCAAAATTTTCCATGTCTGTCAAAGGGTTTAGAAATGGTACGTGTTTGGACTTTCTTTTGCCAGTGTTAGATAATATAATTTCAAAATTTATTCAGTCATAAATGACAGTGAAAACCGATTTCATATTTTTACTTTTCTAATCCTCTTCAAAACCTGTTAAATGGTTTGTTTTAAAATAGCGTTTACAGTTATTACTTAGTCATTTACAGATGAACTCCCATGTATAGAAAATCTATCTATATCGAACTCTTCAGGAATCTTGAATTTTTAACCTTCCGGCAGAGGGGGGACCCTCCATTGGGGAAAATTTTTGTACGGGGTATTCAACTGTAGCTGATAAATAATAATCTGGCGAAAATCTGAGACAAATTTCATTACACTCGCCCCCCCCCCCAGCAGGTCATGCCCCATGTCGGGCAGATCGGGGCTCCCGTCGGGCAAACTCTAGCGCCATTCCTGCCTTCCAGCAGGCGCTTGTATTAGTGTGAAGCGAAAAACATGAAAGTCGTAAATTTGCAACGCCTCTATGTGGAAAAGTTACCTATTTATAATACAAAATATAGGGTAAATCGAATTAAAACTTTGGCTGCCCAAATACAGTGGAATCTCCGTATAACAAAATCTCTTGGCTCCAGTTGAAAAATTCGCTATAGAGAAAATTTCGTTATACGGAGATTAGAGATTTTTGCAGTTATTTAAGTAAATGTAACAAACCTTTTAGTATGCGCGATAAGTTCAAAAATATTTCATTATGACTTTCAATTAAAAATAAAGTAATATTTATTATAAATTTGTTAAAATTATACTAATTTTTATTGTATAAATAAAATGCTCAGAAGTGAAGACAATTCACCAATTTAGAGAATAATATGTACTAGTATGGATAAACATAAAATGCGTATTGTAACATCCATTTGCTGTTTCCACCCCGATTCTTGGAATCTTGAGCCGTAGAAATGTTGCTCCCCCTTTAGAAACCCAGGTCCCCAAACTGCATTACCCTTCACATAGCATTCTATTGTTATGTGTTATCGCTGGAATGAACAATGTGAGTGGTTCCAGAAACAGGTACACATGAGCGATTTGTTTGCACAGAAATTAGCAACTTTCTTCAAAAATCGAAAAGATAAAGGTCTGAAAAAATTTGTTATATGGAGAATATTTTGAATGTTATTTAACATTCCGATTAAAAATTTCGTTATAGGGAGACTACTGTAATTAAAATTCAGCTAATTTGTCACAAAACTAACAAAAAATGCATTCCTAAATTATAATGCCTCTGATTTCAAACCAAGAGTGAATGAAATTAGACTGTTGGAGAAATCAAAAATTTTTACAGGACAAAAGATAGTTCAACGAATGGGAATTGGAAATATTCTCTATTATTATTACACTCGGAAAATATTGTACGAATTCTTTAGGATGTTTTCCACTATTCTGAATGCCGCACAATATCATGAAAATATCATGGCAACATTGTAGAGCATCTTGGGCTAATAGGGCTGACAATAAGCAAACAAAATGCTTGAAAAAAAGATTGCAGCACAGAGACAAGGCTGCAGAAAGAAGTCAAAACTTTCAGTTGCAAGACATTGAAGAAAAACAACCAATAGACTTTCTGTTATTGGCCACATTTTAAATTTTAAGTTCATCTGTTAATATAAAGATATTGAATGAGAATATAAACGATGCGATAAAGCTTAGAATTCACCAAAATCCTATCGGTACCGCTATTACGTATTGCTGAAGTCTATCATTTTGTCAGTTGGTCCGGTATATTACCATAATTATTGTGTAAAACTCCAAAATCGTCAAAATGCTCTTAATATTTTTTAAAAATCAAAAAACCTAAAATATTCATGAAATTTCATTGAGTACTTTTAGTACGTGACGATAGATGGCGCCCTAAGTGCCGGTCAGATACTTTCTTGGACACTTTTAATAGTGATGAGAGCTAATTTTGTTTATTTTTGAAGAAAATAAATATATATGAAGAGTTTTAATTCTACTTTCTCAAAGGTTAAATATTTTTTTTAAGGAAAAAACGACTGAATTTATTGAAAACCGATATTTTGTCATGTGTGTTTAGTAATTCGGCAACCCTATGCGGATAACTGTTGAATAGAAAGATCGGCTCTCTTTAAGCGGGGTTTACATGCGAACAGTAAAACCGACAGTAAGCTGTCGCTGTCAAGTTCGGACAGAGACTTGCCGTGGCCCGGTTAAAACTTTTATGATTCTGCGCATGCGACATCTCTTACTGTCGGTTTTACTGTTCGCGTGTAAACCTTTCTTTAGAACGCAAAACAGTCCAGCTTCCCTGCGAGCAAATGCATTCTTATTTCCGGGATCGAAAAGCCAAACAGTTCCCCCGCGGGTTGCTTTTTTGAGAGAAGGAGATTCCTTCTTTGCAGTTTCTGCTGCTGCAACTAACCTATATAGTTAATAGTATAGTAGATCTACTATCTCGCTTTCTATACACTTGTAATTAACATCAATAATAAATTTATTGATTTAAATTTAAATATGATGTAAAGAAGATTATTTGTGTTATTCTTGCATTTATGGCAAACAGTGGCGAATCCAGAATTCGGGTGTGGAGGGGGCTGAAATCATAAAAATTTTGTATCGTCGTGACGAATGTCAAACCTCGTGGCTTATGTAAACCAAAACACCTTTAACTTTACAAACTTATTCACCTGACAATAAGAATCATAAAGAACATTACAGTACTTTCGATAATTTAATAAAAAATACAATGAAGTAACTAGGCAAAAAATCTTTTCGACCGCGTCAACGCTACAAGTACAAGTGGAATGACTAGAAATTAGGAAAAATTTCGAGCCTGTCAAGCCAGAAAGCAATGTTGTCACGTTTTTATTATTTTTTTTAAAGAGAAATTAACAACAAAGAGTTGTAGGGATTTTAAATAAAATCAAGAATTCAGGTTTAGGACTCGGGGGCTGCAGCCCGATAGCCCCCCCGCCCGGATTCGCCACTAATGACAACTTATATAAATTATTTTCTTGGTAGAAACTAATAATCACATCTTTTTTCCAAATTGCAATACATTAATGAAGGACAAAAACGTACTATTTATTGAAAGTGTAAAACGATAACTTTAACCTTGGGTACTGAACTGAGATTTATCACCAAAATAAGAATTGTGTTTGCAAATAAGCACAGCGTCAGAATCACAAAATCCTTCTCCATGCAAATAATCATCTAATAGAACTAAAGAACGATTACAATCATGCTAAAATTATCAAATACAATTTTTTAAATTTCCCATATTTTTAAATACAGTAAATATTTCCAGAATCTTTTATTTATTTGCTCGAAAATAAAAAAAAAAATTTAGATTTCATTTTTAATATGGGTCATTTCGCGTTGTGTTTGAAAATTAAACATACATCAATTATGCGAATTTTTAATTTTCTTTGTTTTTTGTGGACTCGAATGAATCTACCAAAAATATCGGAGAATAAGTATGTACTCTCTCTATTTATAAAGAAAAGCGTAAATCTATGACATTTTTATGAAAAGCATCATAACCGAGCTTATTTTAATTTACGTGTATTATTTTCAGAATTTATCTAATTTCAACACAATACTTTTAGAATCTCACATTTTTATTACATTTTAAAATTTTGAGCCAAAAAGTAGCGCAATATTATTTACACTTTTAGTTACTGTATGTAAACTTGGCATCGATGAAATTCGTTCAGGTAATATTTTCTGAAGTTATCACCAGAAATAATCGAAATTACAAGATAAAGGATTATCAGTGCAATAATGCTGGAGCTTCGAAATTACTCTGCGTCTACTCTCTGTTATACTGTTGTTTTATATTAGATTGACGTCCAGTTTTTAAGCTACACGAGGGCGGTTTGAGAACGGATTTGGTAATTCTAAACGTTTCATTTTAAGGGGTCTATTCTGGTACCCCCGGTTGGGTTGGGTTGCGTTGGTTTTCCCGGCCTTTAACAACGGAAAAAGTGACGTCTCCCAACCTAACCGGGAGTACCAGAATCTAGGCATAAATGTACTTCTCCAAACTTCCAATCCACACTAACGTGAGGATATTATTTTCTGCTATAACTAGAGAGCAAGCATTGACTCTAGAAATAATCGAAATTTCAAGATAAAGGAACATCAATGCTAGATTTCCAACTTACTTCCTTTGTCTACTCTCTGTTATGGCGTTGTTTTATATAAGACTAGCAGTACGCGCACGGCGTTGCCCGTGGAATCAGGACTTTAACAAAATAAAAAAAACGCCCACAATGACATAAAAAGGTTTTGAAAACAAAATCAAAACAAAAGATACAGATTATTTGATTTTCCTGCTTATTTTTTTTTTCGCTCTACAGTACAGAGTACGTTAACCCAAAACAATATTACAAAATTGGAACGTGAAAAAGATTATTATACAGCAAGCAAAATATAAAATCGAATCCGAAAATAATAATCGAAGTAATTCATTCAGGTGAAGGTCATGACGTATCCTGCGCGTCCGCCAATCAAAATTGCCAGGAACGTTCCGAAGAAGTGCCGAGAGAGAAACTCGATCAAGAAAAATAACTCTCAACCGCCCAGAAAAAATTAATTAAAATAAAACGGGAAAACATATTTTAACCGTTCTTGTTTTAAATCCGACAGAACCGTTCTAGTTATAAGCTGAAAAAATGGAAAATAATAGTGTTATTAGAAAGTCGGATGCAACAAATTTAAAAACAAAAGTAACATCTCGATGGCAAAACTGAGTATTTTTTTAAAAATTCTCAAAATTCAGTAAATTATGTTAAAAATTCAAAACTAACTTCATTAGAACGGAAATCGCGTGCTCTTTCCGATGGTGTATCTATTTTTGTCGTACAATTATTCGAATCTATTCTATTGAGAAATTAGTGCGAAAAATCAACCAAAACAGCACAAAACATTTACTAAAAAATTTTCTAGATTAAATTTTAAAATTTCGGCTTCGAGGTGCATTCAGTCACCATTACGACTACCTGTGTGCCAAATTTCATGGCTGTAAGTGCGATAGATTCGTCTGGACATCGCAGACAAACACACACACAAACATTGCCTTTTATGAGTATAGATTATCATCAAGTTTTAAAGCTATACTCAGAAGCGACCCGAAGTAACTTTACCAACCGGGCAAGGCAAAGATATGGCGCCCCCCCCCAAATCCACGTAATTTTTTAAAATTCAATAATGTCTGAATTCTAAATGTCAAACAAACTTTTACTTAGAAATATGCATGCTTTACCTGAAAAAATGGTGAGAATTTCTTAACTTCAGCTGTATTTAAAATAATATATTGCTCTTACTGAAACTAAAATGCTATATTCAACAAATTTTAAAAATATGACTTTATTTCTCAAGTCTATTTAAGTAATTTTTTTCTTCACACTCCCGCTTTGGCGCCACCCGGACTTCGGCGCCATGGGCAGTTTCCCGGGCCTCGGTCCGCCTTTGGCTATACGAGGGCAGTTTTGGAACAGACATCGTAATTTTAAATTTTTACCAGATGACGAGAACACCTTAGTTGTCACGCCATTCTCCAAACTTCCACACCAACGAAAAGTGGTCCAGTTTCGGTTTGTAGCGCGACATATATCGAAATTTCGAGGTTGGCAAATGGCTTTAATTTCTTGAGGGTCGGTAGAGAGCCGTTTGGGACCCTGAAAGCCATAATTTTTTTTTATTTAAACACGCAGTCTTAGGAGGGTTAACGGAGGTTAAGGTTTAGTTGGCGAGTATCTTTCGAACACTTGAGTCTCGTTTCAGTGAGCCTTCGGATTTCGCTCAAAGTCTTACGTTGCTCTTTATCTATCTAATTTTAGATTTTTCATGATGTTCTAATTCCAGCAGATTGAAAAAAATAAAATAATATTTTTGATTTTAGACGGACATGGTTCTAATCAGAGATTATTCACGCCTCTCCCTCCTGGTCTATCATCTATGCATCATATTCAATTACTTAGGAAAAACAGTGATATATACAGGCCCTTCTCTAGAGACAAAGCCGTTATCGTGCCATTTAATTTTAGCCACCGCTCTCACTCTATAATACTTTCAATCGTTTTCTAAACCAGTTTATTTAAACCTAAAAATATACGCAATTTCTGTAGTGTCAAAATAAATTAAAGAAAATTTCTTCGCAGATCGAAGAAAACTTGATTTATGCATTTGAACGAATCGGCGACAAGTTTAATAATTCATCAATAAAATCCCTAATGTAAAATGAGTGCCGATTACAGACTTAATTTTCTTGAAAAAGACGTCGCCTTATGTTTTCTCAAATACAAAATTTAGCAAAACTCCATTTCTTCACATCACAACTGTTAGACATTGATAAGATAGCAAAATATAAATATGCATATACAGGGTGTTGCCAAATTCGACCGACAAATTCAGAGGGGTGATAGTAAGCATCAAGGGGAAGAAAAATCGCCATAGAACATAGGGTCCCAAACGACGTTTAGTCGCTGAAAATCGCAAAAATACAATTCGGGTTGCCATAATTTCCGAAGAGAGTGTTTGCGGCTCGCTACTATTTCCTCCGTAGACCGCAAAGGTCAAACGCCAACCATACTAACTTGAGTAAAACAAGTATGCGATTATACAGACTTACAGACAGTCAACCCTTTGTCGGATTTGGCCCAAAATTTTATACGTAGCTACATTCATAATTATAAAACTGTGTACCAAATTTTATCCATCTAGCTATTCAAGTTTTTGAGTTATAGTGTTCGCATGACCGCGGACAGATAGACAGGCAGACTTCCAGTAGACGGATTTTGTCTAAAATTTGATAAAAACCTACAAATTATGTGTCAAGATCACATACCAAATTTGATCCCCCGTAGCTCTAATAGTTTTCGAGTTATCGTGTTCACACACAGACATAATTCCAAAATTGTGTTTTTCGGACTCAGGGAGGTCTAAAACGTGGAGATTCGTCAAAATCTCGAGTTCAAATTTTTTGACGATTACAATACTTTCTCTATGTATACTTCGTATACGAGAAAGTAAAAAACTAATAATGTTTCAACTACGAATTTTTAAAAAATGAAAGCTAATTTTTAAAAGTTTTTTTCCAGGTAGTTAACACGCCGGTTTGGTGATCCAGGGGGTCGTAGATTACTGAAAACGAAAAATTGGCTTAGAGCCCTTATCTGCAAAAACATTAAAACTTGAAGAAAAATAAAAGCATGAAAATGTAAGGAATTTTACACTCTTTAATTTGTTGTAAACATGTAGTGTGAAAACTGAAGAGTTTTTGAGATATTCAAGAAAAACTGAAAAGGGCGCCAGAAAACACGGATTGGCTTCTGCTGATCGGTAGCATACCGATGTTGCTCGGCGTTGCCGAATTCGTCTATTTTTGCGATTTTCTCCGAATAAACGTTGTTTGGGACCCTATGTTCTATGATGATTTTTCATCCCCTTGATGTCTACTATCACCCCTCTGAATTTGTCGGGCGAATTCAGCAACATCCTGTATAGTGAAACAATTTAAAAAGTAAAGTTTATTATAAAGTATTAAATGTTTCATGATTTTCCCACTAAATAAAATATCAAATTAAAATTGAACTTTTCTTGCTTTCTTATTTGCAAGTTCGACAACAATGCCTTCTAAGTTAATTTCTTTTGACAAATCTTTCTCTATTGCAATTAAATACAAGTTATTCAATCTGTGTTGGCACAGCGATGATTTTAAGTAAGATTAAATTATTTTTAGCTTAGAGAAACTTCTTTCACCTGTTACAATTGTGACTGGTAGAATTAAGAATAATATTACAGAAAAGTTGGAAAATCATGAAATTAAATTATTTGCTTCAATAAATTTCAAATTTTTAAAGGATCAGTAATATTGTCGTTATTGATTTTGTACATCATTAATTCATTATACAAGTCATCACCATCAACATCCCAGATATTAAAGCTCCATTTGAAATTGTACGGAAATATCGAAATCTGAACATTAATTATTTAAGTCATCTTTGGAGATATTACTAAATTCAATTAGAAATTTAAATAATGTGTTGCATTCATTTAAGGAGTCAAATCTTTTATTTCTTGAATGGAGTTCTAAGCAGCATCCACACTTGTAAGTAAAATTGAACTTTAAATAATAATTTTGGGTCTTCGGTCTCTTGATAAGTGCATTCATGATCGAAAAGAAGAACTTTCTGTGCCTTTTAAAGAGAAATTCTACGTTAATAACAAAATTAGTCGCTAATGCTGCGGCATCATTAACCCTTTCACATACAATGACGTCTCTAACACTCGCATCGAATTACAGAATCTTTGCTATTTAAAACCGTATTTAGGTCAATGTAGCAAATAATTTTAAATACAAAAATCATCTGGACACGCTTAAACGTCTCAAGTATCCTTTACCATCTTAAATAAATTGAAATAATAATAAATATCCCAAATGGGCGGTGGCATTGTATTAGGAGGTTAAATAAAATCGTATGCCATGCCATGGGCTTAAATCAAAAATAATATTTTCCTATTACATGCGGAACTTTCTTAGGTTAAGTTGAATTGGTATGTTTTATAATGCTGTGATTATGTATAAATCTTTGATATGTAGATATAATTGTAAGATTTTTTTTCTTATCTTGAGATGATTTTGGGATTCGTTCCTCCTTTTTCTTTTTCCAACAACTGGCTTCGAAGAGGGTTGGCGCCACAAAATCTGGATTTAATGCGACAAATCAGTCCCCAGGCTGATTGGCATTTTATTGTTGGAATTCCATATAAGGTTGACTTTTTCAAGTATTAATAGTGTTTAGTCAGACTTTCTTTTGTACTTCGAATGTATGATTATGGATGGGGTATTTTTATTTTAATTTTATCTTAATGTTTATGTATATTGTAAATATAATGTATGTTTTGTGTAAATTGCTAATTTATGTATTTAAATTATATATGCTGTATTTTGTCACACTCTGTGTTGGTGCGAAAAATCTGACTTTCTAGCCACCTACTATATTTTCGATAATATAACGAGAATATCTGAGTTTCGTTTTCGGAGAAAATGAGTGTAAAAATATAATTCAATGCTGGTCCCCATATATCAAGGATAAAAATAAGCTATTCTTAAAAATAAGAAATAAATATTTTTCCTTGTCCCAGGCCGGCGTGTCCCCTCTTGGCCGAGGATATTGCCTCTCATTCTCTCCTTCCTCGGCGGGCTTGGGGGTGGTCATATCGAAGGGTCTCGATTCGGTCCCAGATAGCACGTACGTTTACAGCAAGTTTGATTTTTATTTTATATTATCTTGTCATGGCAAATTTGACGCGTCGATTTTGTAGCGAAACTGCTGCAAAATAACCAGGAAAAGTCGCCACCCTCGCTTGCAAAACGTGTTTGCCACGGCGAAAATAAACAACTAGCGCCACCCCTCCTTGCAATGCAAGTTTGCTGTGAAGGTGACATGACAAATTCACAGTACGTTTGCAAAACAAGTTTGCTGCAAAGATGATAGCACATAAGAGATAATCTTTGTCTCTGTTTTAAAAAACATCCGATTTTTAATAGAATCTCCTAGACCGTCCTTCTTTTCATTAATTCAATAAATCAATGATAATTTGTGAAAAAACTAACTTTTTTATAAAAAAATTTGAAACATTTTCCATCTTTTTAATAAATATAGAACTCGTACTTTAAAGAAAACTATATCGCCTTTTTCTTAATGTTGAAATTTTAACGTTTATAAACAAAATTAAACCTAAAAAACAGTCAATGTTTGTTGAAAAATAATAACTTACACTTTGTCCCATTTTAAAAGTAATTACTTTTGAACCCTAATTTCATAATTTATTCTGCTAGCAAAACGTAGTTATTAGCGAAAATAGCTCTCTCTTGGATTTCAAATCATGTTCTCAACACAAAATTTAAAAAATTAATGAAATCAAGAAAAAGTGTTTAAAATAAATCGTATGCGCGATATATTAACACAATCTATCTTCTCCTCTCGGAGTGTAGCTGGCCGAGTGGTTTAGAGTGTCAGGTTAGCAATCGGTAGGTCGCGAGTTCTAATCCGAGGTTGTGTTCGTACTCTGTTTTTGCTATAGTTTGCAATGAGTTTGACGCGACAAGCTTGCTGCAAGTTCGTCGCGTGGTGACTTCGAAGCTGACGTTAACGTGCTGCAAACTTGTTTCAAGCTTGCACTCTTGTCATGTCAAATTTGTTACAAGCTTGCAGATTTGCAGAGCAAGATTGCTGCAAACTAAAATTGCTATCTGGGGTACCTCTGGGTTCCAGGTTCGAAATGCGATTCAACTGAAGGTCCGGCGATAACGAGGGTCTGTTGCACATTAACGGGTCTATTCTGGTACCCCCGGTTGGGTTGGGAGACGTCACTTTTTCCGCACGTTAACAACGGGAAAAGTGTCTCCCAACCGAAACTGGGGTACCAGAATAGACTCCTAAATCATGTGTAGGGGTCATATGTCCTCCCACTGGCGTGAATTGGAAGTTTGGAGGGGGAGTGCCATGACCGTGGTTCAAAATTACAAGGTCCGTCCCAAAATCCTCTCGTATTGTTTCTAAACTTGACGTTAATATAACTAAACTCGGTGGGCCTGTACTAGAGAGTAAAAATATAAACGGCAGCCGCCGAACAGCAGAGCCGAAAAAAAAGAAGAAAATAAGAGCTTGAATATTAACTGTTTAGTGCTTTTGACTGCCGCCGTAACTGCGGTATATTGTTTATTTACGTTTCAATGAAAACTGGAGGATGTGGGTTCACATTTCACAACCCTCACCCTCAAAGCATGTGTTTCTATTGAAATTGGAGGTTTAGACACAAAAAAGAAAAGTACAAATGTAATGTGGAGGATTTCAGATTACTATATTAATATTTGTAATCTGAAGATTGAATTGTTAGTGATAACGTTACAATGTATTCTAACATTTATGTGTGTGTGTTTTAAACTGAAGACAACTTGTAATAATATATAGTGTGTGCATATAAATTATGGGATAATTTTTTTTTGTTGATAAAGGGGTCTATTCTGGTACCCCCGGTTGGGTTGGGAGTACCAGAATAGACCCCTTAATGGCAATGAAATTATATTTTCAAGCAGTTTTAAATATGACAAAGAAATTCTGAAATCATCCGTAAGTTATAAATCCGTTTATGCATAAAAACTGAATCTGTTTCAAATTCTTATGGAAAATAGTGTAGAGAATGCGTATTATGCTATTACTCTTGAACCTAATGTAAAGTTAACGAAATAAGATAAATTGTGTCTCACGAATCAACCAATTACTTAGCTACTGTTAAAAAAAAACAAAAAAACAATGGTTTAAAATTGTACTCTTTCTTAGAAATAGGATTTGAGAAATTTTTGAGTAAATAACTTAGCAATTGAATGAGTGTTTGAAGTCTAAAATTGGCTTGACTTAAGAACACGGTGCAGTCCGCCAAGTTGAAATTTCTTGTGGTGTGATTTATTTTTTAGATGGAAAAAGAAACTTAGAGCATCATTCTACATGAATTTTGAGGTTGCTAAAATTTTGATATTTTTAATATCTATTAAGATTCTTCAACACTCAGAATAATTAAGGAATTGAATAAAAATTGACAATTATTAAAAAGTATCTGTATTAAACACAACATTGAACTTACTAAATAACTATTTAATTTCGTTAATATTTACTTGCTATTAATTCTTCATTTTCTGATTTTTAACGTTGATACCGTTTTGGTTGTGATAAAAAACTTTGGATGCAAAGTCTGTGAAAATTACTTAATGGAAAAATATCTATTGACAATGGTCAAGAAGCCTAATCTATAAGAGAGTTTAGGATGTTGAATTTATAAAACATCATGAAAACATTTCATCATGAGAAACCCTGAATGAAAATGATTTTTTTTTATGTAATAACCAAATAATTTAGTTAATTTTCTTCTTATTAAGTAATTATAATAAATGGTAATTGTTATTGAATTAATAATTTTGCTTAAGATGGTAGTTTTTGTTATTGCGTTTAAAAAGATTTTTATGGATTTTTGTCGTAAATTTTATAAATTACATAGATCCAGAAATCTAACACATTATTTAAGAAAATTACTGTGAGTTTTTAGTTCATGTTTACTTTTTAATAATCTCATTCTAATAGTTAAACAATAATTATTCTAAATTTCATCATGCATTTAGAGTCTTCAAAAAGAAGTAAACTGAAATAGAAAAGCAAAGAAGAAACATAAATGTAACTGATAGGAGTGTATGAAACTAAGACTTGGAATTTTTTTAAACTTATAGTTGTATATGCATTCTTTAAAGCATTTTTAATTGTTGTATCATAATGTATTAATTTCTTTTTATTATATTTAAAGATTTCCTGTTGTTGAAATAGATAAGAAATATGGAATTACAAAAAAGGAAAGAGATTCCAGATAAATTGGAAAGTTTGTCAAAGGAGGTATGTTTTATCTAATTTCAGGTATGTCTCTTGAAACATTCAAAATGTGTCATATAATATTAAAAAATATATATAAATTTCATTTTAGAATACTTTTTTAAAAAACTTCAAGGTATTGGAAAAAATTATGGCAATTTTTGGTACTTATTGTTTAGTTTGATTGATAGCATCAAAAATGTGCCAACTTCAGCAAACTTATGCTACAAAATGTATTTTTGCATATAAACTTTGTCATATAAAGTTGCTGTGCTCGGTATATAAATAATAAGACAAGTATATTTTTTTACACAAGTTTTTTTATTTGTGAAAAGTATTAAATATTTCATTGGTTTAAACTTGAATTCTTGATATTTTTCTTTTACTGCTACCCAGTAGGCTTTCAAACTTGTATAACTTTCACATTTCTGACGAATCTGTGAAAGAAAATTTTATAACTTTTTTTCATTTTAATCCCTTATATTTTCTGTTTTCCACCGTTACCAGTTGGGGGTATGTGAAATTACCCTAACTGGTTCACAGTGTGTTCCAAGTTGGGAACCTCTGTTTGCCTGATAAAATACAAATGCCCACATTGTGTTTTAAAAAGTGCTAAACCGCATACATTATAATGTTGCGAGATCTTTCCAGTATCCACAAAGACAATTTTTAAAATGCATTTTCCTGCCTACAGTCTTTTTACTCATTGGAAATAACTTAGTGTTGCAAACATCCTTGCAAATTAATTCTATTTAATATATGTATATAAAATTAAGTTTTATTTATTGTTATACTTTTTTTTTTTATCATTTTAGGAATTGATTTCTATTATTAAAAGTTTAAAAGAACAAGATGTGAAAAAGTGTAATAAAGCTGTTAAAAAGAAAGAAAAAGAAGCATTTGATTTCAGCAGGTAATGAAAGTTGACTTTTTAAGGCATTTTTATGGTTAAAAATTCTAGTGAATGAATACTTTTGTCCAGCTGTAAGTTGATGCTCCCCAAAACAATTCTACTCAAAATTCAAATGTTCATATTATATTATTCTTAATATTAGTTATAAATAAATTTAAGCTTCATATTTGGTTGCATTGTAATAAAATGCTTCTTATAAAAATGTAAATAATGAAAAGATAATTTTACATAAATTGTTAATCACTTTAGGTTTGTTTCTGTACATAAATCTTTCTTTTCTAAATGATGAACATAAAAAACTGTTTCGGTGAATGCACAGTGATATTAATTAATACTTATATTTAGTTTCAGTACAGTAAAATCTCTTCTAATTGGCAACCAATAAACTGGCAATATCGAAATAATGGTACTTTAGAAGGCATGCATTTAAATCCAAAATTTAGGCCTATGAAATTTAAAAAAAGGGGG